>CATIWF010015899.1:0-47591 GCA_949630135.1 Balakata baccata | reverse complement strand
AAAGCAATAATAATATGAATTAATCAAACTATAATTAGTATAAATTAATCAAACTAATGACAAAACTAAAATACAAACTAAAATCAATACAAAATAATCAAACTAATCACAAAACCAATCAAATTAATTAAAGTAAAAGACAAATTATACTAACCAATAATTAATAGAAAATCAATTTTAAACCATACAAAATACAAATTATACCCATGCTAATCCATACAAACTAAAATAAAAATTATATAAATTAATCAAATTAATCACAAAACAATCAAATTAATCAAACTAAAATGCAAATTACACTAATCAATAATCAATAGAAAATCAATTTTAATTCATATAAAATACAAATTATACTCAAACTAATCCATAAAAAATATAAAAAGATACAAACTAAAATCCAAATCATATAAACTAAACCAATTCTAATCAATACAAAATATAAAAAGATAGATAAATAATTACAAAAAAAAACCAACCGAATATGTATATATATATATATAAACCTGGTGGAACTGTGGAAGAAAGATGGCGAGAAGCAGCAGGTGACTAGCGGCGATTGGCGAAGGAGTTGCAGGGGATGGGGGCATGCGAGGAGGGAGGGACTGCTGCAGGGGTGGATCGGATTGGGTAGTTTTAGAGTTTTTTTTTTAAACGGTGTTGTTTCACTCTTAGGGGGGGCAAATTTTTTTTAATTGAAACGACGTCGTTTTACCAAAGTCAAAACGACGCCGTTTCATTTTTTTAGAACGCGTTTAAATCGGTAAAAATCGGCCAGTTCATCCGGTTCCCGGTTCAACCATCGAACTGGCCAGTTTTACACCCGGTCTAATACTTATTCGGATTTCTATACCAAAACCGACCAGCCCAGTCACTGGTTTTCCTGGTCGAACTGGCCGGGCCGGTCCGGTCCGGTTTTTATAACCATGGTTAATTAAATCTATCACATTATCCATAAATCAATCTAATCACATAATGACATATATTTAATTATTTTATTTTAATTAGTTATTGTGAAAATAAAAATAAAATATATTATTATGTAATTGTATTAGTCTATCTAACAATTTCTCGGTCCCACTGTTGGCTGTGCGGTTGAAACCTACCTTTCTACCATCTGTCAAGGAAGCACATGTCTAGGAAATATTTTTGAGTTCCACGTGGATACGTAAATATTTACTTTTTTTTTCACATAATTATAAATAAAAAGCCCTTTTTTTTTATCCAAACTTGCATGTATTGATGCTTTCGGAAATTTGGCAAACTTTTGCCAGGAAAATGTTATGAATTCAATATGATTAACTTTACTATTTGATGCATATAGATATTCCAATATCACTATGGCTTCTATTTTTTTTTTTTTTTCCTTCTATACAAATTCACAGGAATCTGGGGCACTACTCATCAATGACCAATTCAAGTAGATTTGTTTTTGTGCCATTTTAGTGTACCAAGCTGAACTGCTAATGCAATAGGTTAGTGATATATTATTATGGATGATGCGAATCTGGGTGGATTTTGAGGTTATTCCATTTTGCATTAGCTTCAAAAGTTCCCTGATTCTTTTGGTTTCAATAATGTAAATTGGTTGTTGATGGGTATAATTGTGTAAATGATACCAAGTTTTTTCTCTTTATTACAATTTGAAACTAAACATTTTAATTGTTACAATTTAGTATCAAAATTTTTATAAATATTGTAGTTTGATACCTAAATCAAAATTTCAGTCAAACAAAATAATGTGTTAATATGTTGACATGTCATGTCAACCAGTTAATGTGTCACGTCATTTTTTTATTAGAATTTTGACTTAGATACTAAATTATAATATTTTTGAAAATTTTAGTACCAAATTATGATAAAGTGAAAAAATTTTGTACAATTTGACCGTTGTTAATGTCAGTTATTGGTCGTTAAGATGAGTATTAGGAGAGGCACAGTCAGACATTTGTTCATTGACGCATTTCCCATAGAACTAAAAATATGATTCCAATTTTTCTTGAAAAGTTGGTGGCAGAATTACACGTCTATAGAATTGGCAGATGTTAGATGTATTTAAATTATTTGTTGGGATTGTAGTAGTTGAATTAGAACCTCAAAACTAATGTTTATAATACGAAAAAATTACTATTTATTTTCTAAAATTTGATATAATATATTAGTACAGTTTAAAATTTTAAAATTATATTATTTGCTCCATTTGTTTTATTATATTAAATTAATACTTAATTTTGTTATATTTTTTGCTAGAAATATATTAGATTGTAGTGAAATAATAAAGAAAAAATTATTATTTACTTATGAAATTTGACCTATTATAATAGTATCCCTTGAGAGAATTGTTATATTATAGATTCTGATCCATGTAACATTATGGACCACAAGCTTATCACATGAGTAAGAGGTGGTGACGATTTTGTTAATAAAATAAATTTATACATATATTAAACACACGGTAACAATTTTATAAATATTCATAATTTGTTTATAGGTACGTTCATTAGTTTATTAAAAAATGTTCATTATGAATAAATTAAAGGTTCATTAGTTTACTAATAAAGATTCATTTCTTATAAACTATAAATTAATTATCAGTAAATTATAACTTATAAATTGTATGTTCATTAACAATAAAGTAAAAAGTTTATTAGTTTATTAAGAGATATTTATTTATTATAAATTTATTGATTCATTAGGAATAAAGTAAAACTTTTTTAGTTTATTAGTAAATGTACATTTCATTTCCGAGTGCATTTAATTCAATAGATATTAAATTTATCTTTTTGTTTTGATAGGTAGGTATGAATCTTCTTCTTCAAAAAAAATTCAAAATACAATAAAAAAAATCATTTACTATAAAATTATAGGTTCATTAAAAATAAAACAAAGATTCATTAATTTATCATTAAAGGTTCATTTCTTATATAAAGGTTCATTTCATTAATTCATTTATCCGTGTATTCAATTTAATGGGTATTATATATTTTTTTTTATATTTTGATCTGTAGGTATTAATCTATTGAATCCTCTTCGAACAAAACTTAAAACATAATAAAAAAATCGAAACAAATTAAAGTGAAAAACAATAAATCGAGACAAAAATAGCACATGAAAAATACAAAATAAACTAATGAAAATCAACTGAAGAAGAGTAAAAGAAAACAAAAGAGGGAACAACATAACAAACCAAAAAATAGCAAAATAGAACAAGCAAAAAAGGCCAAAAAAAACCTGCAAAAGACCAAAAAGGACAACAAAACCAAAGATAAAAGAAAAAGTAGAAACTGAAAAAGAGCGCAGCTAAGTTAAAAGCAAGAACCACCAAGATTCAAGGGCCTTGGACGACTCATAAATCAAACCACACGTCTGAATGGATCTTGGTCCATTTTGCACATCCATAATATAATTTATGCCCCTACCTAATATTTGACATATTATATTAATATCTCTTAAATAAAAGAAAATATTTGTTTATAATTAATGGTAAATGCTTTAAATTTTAATAGAAAGATTATATAGTTTAATAGATATAAAACAAAAGGAGCAAATAGCATAATTTTTAAGCCTCAAAAAAATATTAGTGTAATATATTAAATTTTATGAGATAAATAATAATTTTATAATATTACTATAAACAAAACTTTTATTTATGTTTCCTTATCCCTTTTTTTTTAATACTTAATGCACAGCTCAGAATTATTGAACAACCCAGTTTTGGTCCTATTGGCAGGGTATATGAAGAATGCCACAGCTGAAATAACTGGCTTCTCCGTTTGGTAGAGTTAATTACACATTGTTACTGAATTTTGTATTACTTGCATCTAAATTACAATTTTTTATTTTGTAATATTAAAATTATTGAACTTTATAAATTATTTTAAAAAATTATCGTCAACTAATTTTAACGAATTATCAATCTGAAAGCTCATTTTTTATGAGTTTGTTGAGTTATAATGGTATTAAAACTCTATCACTAGTCACGTTTGGTCACATTTCTTGACGAGTTGCAAAAAAATATGACCGAAGGTAACTAATGGTGGTGTTGTGATACTATTATTGGTGATAATTTTTTGCAATTCATCAAGAAATATGGTTAAAAGTAATTAATGGTGGAGTTGTGATACTATTATAATCCAATAAATCCAAAAAAATGAGTTTTCCAACTAACAACTTGTCAAAATTGGTCGGCGATAATTTTTTTGCAATAATTTATGAAATTTAGTAATTTTAGTGTTACAAAACAAAAAATTATGATTTAGATGCAAGTAATGTTCAATGACCATATATGTAATTAATCCCCATTTGGTAATGTTGCAGCTTAAATAATTTAATTTAACAACATAAATTATAAATAAATTAAAAATTATATGCACATCATTCAGTTTTTTTAGTTTTTTAAAGATATTATCCACATCCACAAACGAAGGTAAAGAAATCAAATTTTAACATGTAAATAAACTGCACGTTACTACTTCTATTTATCGTTTTGATAAAAGTATTAAATCTAACTTGGATTATAAGTATATGCTTCCTTAATGTTGAAAGTGGCACAAAACCACTTGCATGTCTATGCCAAATTTGGCACGCTAGTGTCACACACGCGACACTTTGTTTGGTTTCTTGGTTCCACACTTGTATTGTCCTCATTATGCGGCGTTATTTTGCAATTCCACTTTGATATGCATATGTCGTTTCTATACGATCGTGTCGCATATCAATGTTCAACTTGGATTCATCTTCCTAGTGTAGCTCGAGTTCTATTTTCTTATGCTATTCCAACTATAATACTTGGACGGTTTGGATAGAATTTTGAGGCTATAAATATCTTTTGATAGCCATATAAATTGATAAAGTAACTTTGGAGTTGAGTGACTCTAGTGAGTGGCATTTGTACTAAAATTTTAAGCTTTTGGGGGTTTTGCTTTGTTAGGTTGTGAGGTTTTATTTTCATTTTGTAATCTCTAGTTTGATTTGATTGGCATAATAAATCTTCTACTCTCCTGTGGACATAGGCACATTTGGCAGAGCCACTTTAAATTGCTCGTCTCTTTTCTCGATTATTTTTGTTTGTTTTTCCGCATTATCAAACTTATACCATTTCTATTCCTAACTAGTGGTATTAGGCATAACAAGTGGTATCAGAGCCCTAGTTGGATCATCTGTTGCATTACAATGATATTTTCGACCAAGTTTAATATAGAGAAGTTTGATAGGATGGTTAATTTCAGTCTTTGGCAAGTCAAAATGTGTGTCATCCTAATTTACAATGGATGGAAGAAAGCTTTGCATGGGAAGAGTAGGAAGTCGGAATCAATGTTGGATTTATAATGAGAAGAGTTGAATTAGAAAGCCTTATCATAGTTTTTTCTTTGTCTCTCTAATGAAATGTTAAGAGAAGTTGCAAAGGAAACTACAACAGTTGCTGTTTGGCTCAAGTTGGAGTCATTGTATATGGCAAAGTCAACCACCAATTATCTACTATTGAGGAGCAAACTAAAGGAACTTCATCATTAGGAAGGTAAATCTATTAAGCCTCATTTTGATGAATTTGCTACCATTGTTATAGATCTCCAAAACATTGATGTGGAAATTGATGATGAGAATTTGGCGATTATCTTATTATGCTCCCTACCTATATCTTACAAATTGTTTTTATGAGACCTTATTGTATGGTTGTGAAGAGATTACAATCAAAGAGGTTAAAAATGGTCTTTTGCAACGTGAGTTGATTGATGACTAATTGCAAAAATCTAATGAACCTTTAGGTGAAGATTTGGTAGTTCAAGTTCAGTATAAATAATAAGGGTAAGGGATCACTAAGAATGTGACATATCATTATTGCAAAAAAAAAAATGATATATTAAGGCTAGTTGTTTGAAATTAAAGAATAAAAATAAGGGTGATGAGGATGATGTTGCTGCTCATGCAATTGTTGTTGATAGTTATGGTGATGGTAATGTACTTACTGTCATGAGTGAAAGGAATAAATTTGGATCAAATTGGATTATAGATTTTGCATGTTCTTACTATATGTATCCAAATAGGGACATATTTTCTACCTTAAATTTAGTTGAAAGTGGAGTTTTTTGGTTCGGTAAAGATGCAACTTATAGAATTCATGGGATTGGTACCGTCAAAATTCGCATATGCAATGGTTGTGAGAACTCTCATTGGTGTTTGATACATTCCAAATTTGAGAAAGAATTTAATATCCCTCAACATACTATATCAGATCTGGTGTAATTTTAATGCATATGATGGTGCATTCTATGTTACTTCTAGTGCACTAACGCTAATGAGAGCCACAAAAATTGGTTCCCTGTATGTTTTGTAAGGTAGTACATTGAAAATGTCAGTTGGTATTTTATCCTTTACATCCGTTCAAGATGTAATGATGCTCATAAATTCAAAATTTAGTATACATGTATTTATTTGTACACGTTTTGGAGTTGTTTTGGTCAACATAATTATGTTATGTTTTGATAAATCTTCTGAGGAAGAATACATGGCATTAATTGAAGCTTTCGTAGAAGCTATCTGATTTCAGATTGTTGAAAAGCCTACTAATATATTGTCTGCTACCAAGTTTGATTGGTGTATTAATTTGGTAGGTTCCACAACTTGTTGATTTGGCCCTAAAAGGCATTGGAGAGGAGTTGTTGTGATTTTGTGCTAAGGTAGAGATTGGAGAAAGTAGCACAAAACCACTTGCACGTTCATGACAAATTTAGCACGCTCATATCCCTTCCTCTAGCACGTGACACTTTTTTTTATTTCTTGGTTGCACGCCCATGCTGTTCTTCACGATCTATGCACAGTATCCTAGTTTATTGGTTACACGCTCATATTGTCCTCATTATGCCCGCACTATTTTGCAATTCCAATTTGACATGCACGTGTTTCTACATGATAGTTTCGTGTATCAGTATTCAACTTGGGTATGTCTTCCTAGGTTTGACTTTTATTTTCTAATTCTACTCGAACTCTAATTCTTGGATGACTTGGATAAAATTTTGAGGCTATAAATACTATAACGTCTAGCTATTTAGGCCCCGATCGCGTGTGGCCAAAAGCAGGCATGGCGGTCTAGTTGGAGTCTAAATTTGAACTCATGAAAAAATGACATATTATAAGTAAAAATAAGTAGGGATATTATTATTTGGAAATTAAAAGACTGGTGCAAGAACTGGAAAAAAAAGTATCTTACGAACAAAATCGGTATTATCGAATTTGTTGGAAAAATTTTGTAAGAATTAGAAAATTTCTCATAATTAAGAATCTAATCAAGATTAATTAAATCAATCAACCAATTGGAAGAGTGATTAAGTTAATCTATGGGACCCATACAACCTCGTCTTCATATAAAAGGCAAAAGATAAAAAAAAAAAATTTACCAAAAGCTTATCTTCTTCTCCTCCTTGGCCGGCCACACACTCTCCCCTCACCCTCCATTTTTGTGTCATCTAAGCTTCTTAAAGAGTGGAAAAAAAGGTTTAGTTAAAGAGAAACCAAGTATTTAAAGACTTTACACTATAAAAAGAGAGTTAGAATGGAAGAAAGGAAGAATAACAAAAGAAAAAAAGGAAGAAAATTTTAGAGGAAATTCGGCCACCAATAGAGAATCATCAAGGTGAGTTTGTTATTCTCAAATTTAATATTTTTCTACCTATTTGAGACCCTTGTAGATGGTTGATGTGTTTGGAATTATTAGATTAGGATTTGTATTGATGTTATGTAACTTGTATTGAGAAGTGTTGCTTTCTATAGGAAGTGATGGAGTTGAGTCTTGGGTTATTGTAAATAATGATTTTATGACTTGAAAACTAAAGAAATAAGACCTATGAGAAGGTTTATGAGGCTACTTAATGAAGGGGAAGTTAAGAGGAAGATGATTAGAACTGTAAATGGTGATTATGTAACTTATAGATGATGGTCGTTAAGAAGAATGACATGGTATGTTGGGAGCTATTTTGTTTGTGTTAAATGGAGGGAATGCCTTTTGATTAAAATGAATATAAATAAGGTAAAAAGAGGAGGAAATAAAGATAAGGAAGGAGGTTGATAGTCGTTAGGAACGAGTGAATTTCACTGACGGTACTTTAACTATGTAAATTGTAATAATTCAGTACTTCAAAAATTATTTATAATATAAAATTACTTCAACTTTTATTTTATAACTAAAATAATTTTTTTAAAAATAATTTGTTACGATTTGTATAGTTGAGGTACCATTGGTGAAATTCACCCTATTAGGAATATTAAATATTGTTCATGTATAAACATTGGTTGAATATATCATTGAATGACATTATTTTTTTTATATTAAAGCCAAACAAGTGGACATAGAAGTAGCCACCAAAAAGTGAACAAAGGAAAGGAAAATGTCACTTAATAAAAGAAAAAAGGAATGAAAAAGAGAGGGATCCATGGCTGTTTAGGTAAGTGCTTCTTAGATAAAAATTTTGCTTGCCATAAAATTGTGAAATTGTGTGTAATGTATGTTATGCATGAGAATTGAAATACTATGTGTGATAAAATGGTTGTCTTTAGAATTTTGTAGTAAATTGGTGCGTAATGTTGAGTTTTATGCATGTGTTTGTGATTTGGAAATTTTGAGCATAATATAATTACATAGAGTTATGAAATTAATTAATTTGCAATGAAACCAATAAGTGACATGTCACACATGCACCAGAATAATCTTGACAACCTTGACCATAATTTAGGTTGTGGTAGTTAGATTAGCATGAAGCTAGTTGGATAAGATAGCTAACACATAGTGCTAAAAATGTTATAAAGAATATAAGTTGAAATACGGTTTGCAACTAGCTGCAAAATCTCGGACCTAAGTGAACCAAGAAAATCTTGGGCAGAAATTGATCGAACACCACTTGGTAATTTGATAATAACTTTTGATATAAAATTCAAATGCTAGTGATTCTTTTTACAAAATCAAGCTAAGACAATAAGTAAAAGTTCATAAAAGACCATAGGGTCTGAATCAAATTAGAAATAGGCTGAAATTGAGGCCCAAGCTCAGGGCCGGAGTCTGCCATGTGTTTGTAAATTTGTATTTTAGTATTTTTCATATGGTGTGATTTGTATATGTTGATTGTTGGGAATTTTGGTTTATATGAACATGTGGACATATGATATATATGATATACATGATATACTTGTAAAAAAAAAAAAGAGTAATAAGTTTATGATAACGAAAAATGTTAAAGTCCGAATACACCTAACCTAAAATTATAATAGTGGATAATTTGACATACCAATCAGGAGAAAAAAATGAAATGTGCGCGACAAAGTATTGTAAAGCCGGAAATTCACTATATATAAAAAAAAAAGCCGACAATGACAAATAAATAAAAAGTCGATGATGACATTATTTTAAAAAAAGTTGATAATGGCAAACAATAAAAAAACTGGTGATGACATTATTTTTAAAAAAAACCGGGAATGACAATCTCATATTTCTATTAATGAGTTCTGATATAGATGTTATGGACTTGAATAAAAATAATAAGAAAAAGGAAAAATATTATGAATAAAGTAATTAAGTTCACATTGCATAACAAATTGTGTTTAAATGTGGAATTTTATTTGTGATGCATGGAATATGAAAATGTGGCATATATATATAAGATTTTTATCCTATGAAGTACCATTAAACTAGTAGCTTAACGTGGATAATTTTTTCCTCATGCGAGATCAGTAGAATCAGGAAGTTAGATGAGCTGTCAAAAAAGAGGAAATCCAGTCTAAAAAGCAGCTTTAAGTCTTAAATTATTTTTTGTATATTTTGTCAATAGCCTTGTAATAATTAATTAAAGTTTTCTTTCATGTAGATTATAATTGGGTGTGTAGCGCATATATTATGAGTATAATATTATCGTAATTATATATTTAATTACAAGATACAGTTTATGAAATTTGGAGTGTGAAAAAAAAATTAAAATTGATTGGAGGTATGCATAGTTTAAATAAAGACAATAATGGTAATAATAAAAAAAAATATAAGTGTTTTCATATAACGATATTTTTAATACAAACAAACCGGTAACACTCTCTTATCTTGCTATTCTAATGTAGGATAAGGGGTGTTAGAAATATTATTTGATAACTATAGAAAATTGATAAAGTAACTTTGAAATTGAGTGATTTAGTAAACGGCATTTATATTAAGTTTTTAATTTTGGGGGGTTTTACTTTGTTGAATTGTGAGATTTTATTTCGGTTTGTAATCTCCAATTTCGTTTAATTGACATAATAAATCTTTTTTCTCTCGTGGACATAGGCACATTTGGCTTAATCACGTTAAGTTGTTTGTTTTTTTTTTTTTTTCTGATTGTTTTTCTACATTATCAAATTTATACCATTTTATGTTCCTGACTAGCGGTATTAGCTCATCATAACAATGAATATTCACATATTGTATATGAATAAATTATACTTATGGCCCTTAAGCTTTATTGCTCGTCAAAATTTGAAAATTTGCTTAAATATAGATATTAGTCATATTACGGTTCAGAAAAAGAAGAAGGTAAACAATATATATATATATATATATATATATATATATATATATATATATATTGAACAAGATGCTTGGTCTTTCAACCTTGATTTTAGTTCATCTTTTTAAGTTAAGTTGAAGAGAAAGTTATAATATAGTTTGAGTTCTTCATTCGACTTTTTATTATTATTAGTTTTTTATTAACGTGTCTTGCACGTAATTGTTAAATATTGAATTTATTATTAATTACTATTTAGTTTTTATATATTTTTTTATTTTTATTATTAATTTGCTTTGTCTTATTATGATATTTTATTCATAATAAATTATATGAGTGTATGTTTATCTCAAATTTTATTAAATTACTAATTTGTTCATTATTAAGAATCATATATAAAATAAAAGTAGTAAATACTTTACGGTTTTTTATTAACATGTGTTGCACGTGATTATTAGATATTGGATTCGTATTATAAATCATATGAAAATTACTAATTTATCTATTATTAAGAGTCATATATAAAATAAATATAGTAAATACTTTACGGTCATTTTGTCCATTTTCCAAATTACTAATTTGTCAATTATTAAAAGTTATATATAAAATAAAGATAGTAATTATTTTATAGTCATTTTGCTTATCCCCCTATTCCCGATTATCCAAATGCAATGTATGTGATTTTTAATAATTGAACTCATTATTATTAAATAAATAATAATAACAATTTTGTCCAGTATGTAATTAAGTCACATTTAATTTAAATATTAATAATTGTTAATTATATTTGATTCTTATATTTTATATAAAAATAAATTATATTATACTATGCACATAAATTTTAAAAACTAAACTCCTTATTTATTTGATTAAAATTATTGAATTATATAAAATTATTAAGAAATTATAACTTCTCAAATAACTTATAAGAATTGTATTCAGTATTTTGAAATTCATGTTATACATTACGTATATGGTTGTAATTTAGTTTAGACTTACTATTATATAAATTTAATAAATCAGTGAAAACTATTTTTGTTATACTTTGAATGACAATATACTATTATTACATTTTTTTATCGTGCATTCCTCATATTTTTTTTATTAAATTATTTTTCTTTCATTTTAATATTAGTTATATGATTTTATATATATAAAATATAATTAACTAGTCGTAATAAAATTTGATTTTTAATTAATAAATTATTAATATTATTCACTAATAAATTAAATTATTAAATGATAAAATTAATCAAATTAACTAATACAATCATATTGGATTTTTAGTAAATTTGTTTGTCCACTCCTGAATCTCGCTTTTATATATAGTGTAATATGATATGATATGAATTTTTTTAAAAAAAATTCATAATCGAGTCATTTGTGTTTCATGAATGGAAATTCTGCTGAAATTTCGATATTTAAGTGTAGCCGTTTATCGGAATCAAATATTATTTTTGAAAAATATTAATAAAATCCTGTAATTGGCAGGCTAACAACCTCTTCTTAATGAATTTATACATATAAGCGATGAAAGGAACAATACGTGCATGTGACAATTTTTTAAAATAAATTAAAAAAAAAAAACCGAAACCAGTTTTTTTTTTTTGGTAAACCTAATAATTGAAAACATAGGATGATATTATATCAAACAAAAAAAAAAAAAAGGGAAAAAAGAAAAATTAGAAATCTAGTCAGGTGGGCACCCGGTTGATTGACCAAACCAAAAATCGAAATTAAACAAAAGAGTTCACCATTGCCCAACAAAAAAAAATGTTTCGTAGTAATCGGTTCAATCTGGCTATTTTTTCAATCATTTTGTTAAAAAAGACAACCCATTTTTAATCACCCTTTATTTTAATTGTTTGTCACACTTTTTTTTTTGTTCTTTTTCCAAGCTAACTAAGACAACCTTCAGACTCCCAAAAGAGCTCTTTTGGGGTTGAGTTTGGAAAAAAAAATACCTTTTAGAAAAACTTTTGTAATTTCAATTTTTTTTTAATTTTAAAAACTATTTTTAGATAAAACCAAGTAAATAGATGTTTTTTTTAAAAAAAAAAAATTAGAAAAAAACTGTTAATAAAAAATTAAAAAAAAATGTCAGTTAATTCAATAAAAAAAATTCAAAATTTGCTTTTGGAACGCTAACAACAATCATAAATACTCCGGAAGTTACACAACTGCAAATTAGAAGGGTGAATTTCACTGACGGTATCTCAACTATGTAAATCTTAACTCAACTTTTATTTTATAATTAAAATAATATTTGAGATACTGAATTGTTACAATTTATATAGTAGAGGTACCATTGATTCCCCCCAAACTAGAAGGAGAGTGAACCAAAACAGCTGTCCCCATACCAAAGCTCTTGACATCAGTTACAATGTTCTGTTTTTAGTTGAACTATATTTTTAAATAATTAAAATTTTCATTACATTTCAATTTGCATCTAAAAGAAAAGACATAGAAAGAAAAAACTAACATGTATTACTATCAATTAACAAGCCACCTGCATGGTAATTAAGAAAAAGTGGAGAAAAAACAAAATGAAAGAAAGAAATAGAAACATATATTCTCAGCTTAAATGCTACTGTCTAAGCCATACTATCTATAACTTTGCTTTAGTATCAAAGTTGGCAAGCTTTTTATTAACATCTATCGGCCTTAAGCACAATCTCTTGGGTCTATATATTAACATCAAATAGACCTTAAGCACAATTTGTATCTAAGCTGTTGATCACTTTCTGCAAAATCTATAATCAGTTTTGCTACAGAATTGGGTTTATCAACATGGGGAAGGTGACCTGACTCTGCTATTTGTCGTATGATAGCATTTGGTAATTCAGAATGCAGCCTCTGAAACAAAACATAAAAAACACAAGAATCATACAATCTTAATACGAAAATTTGAGATTAATTTCATTTATAATCACTAAATTTTGTTTTTATTGCAATAAAATCACAGAACATTTTTTTTGTCCCAAAAAAATTACTTAATTATGTTTTTATTTCATTAAATTCACTTGTGTCAGATTTCTAATAATGCGTCAGCTAGTACGTCAGATTTCCAGTAATATGTCATATGTCACATCAGATTTCCAGTGATATATTTGAAAACTGGTTAGAAGTTATTTTAATAAAATAAAAATATAGTTAAGTAACTTTTTTTGGATGAAAAAAAATTCTACGATTTTACTACAATAAGAGCAAAGTTTGGTAACCATAAATGAAATTAATCTGAAAATTTGTCCTTTTCATCCTTGTATGATCAGAACTTACCACTGCAAGCTTGTAGCTCACAATCTTATCAAGCTCGCCACAGATGATAAGAGTTTTCTGCTTTACCTGTGATTAAAACATTAACCACTATAATTCGGCAGACAACAGCTAACCTAAGATTATTATTATATGTTTCCTCTAAATCTCAGTTGAACTTGATTTATTAAAGGCACCAACTTATTCTTTGTCATCAAAACCAACCCTTTTACAATATGAAAAATAATCTAATCCATTTCTCAAGATGACTCGAATCATATTTTGTTATTTAAGCACAAATATGAAATACTTCACCTGTTGTATCTGGGAAATAACATTGTATCCCCCACTGAACATAAAACTGACAGTTGCGTCTTTCCACCATGGAAGCTGACAGTGTAAGCGACCCACCTACATTCATAACATGAAAACAACATGTCCCTTTGATTTCATCTCAAGCAACTTTCGATAAGACATGAAAGTTAGCAGTGAAAGATTCAAGCGTTCTATCTCATCAAAGACAAATATGATCAGGAAAAAAAAAAAAAACTTACATTAGTCCAATCTAAGATTGTAAAGAAAGAAATGCCACTAAATGCCAATATATTTGCATAAAGGCGCAATGGAAGGCTTTTCAAGAAAGAAACCTGATACATGAAATGGTTAGAAGGTCAAAATTAAGGGCCTCTATTAGCTTCATCAATTACTGGATAAAACGGTGTTAATCTTGGAAACATACCCCAGCATAGGCTGCCATTTTTGGTAACTTTGCTAGATTTTTTGTGCCTTCAGCATATACACTTGGATTTATCAGAACAAGCTTTTCAACCTGTAAAATATGGAGAGCTTTTCTTTTTGTTACCTGAAAACATTCATCTCGGCACCTGCTAAACAAAAACAGAAATAATGCAAGAAGAAAAATGTGTGTTCATACTCTTCTAATTTATGCTGCATCTAGTTGTGCATGTGATCTGATTATGTGAGATAACTTACAGCATCTGGATAATTGACAGTAAAATCTACAGCAACAGAGGCTCCAAGGCTTGGTCCAACTGATACCATTGGCCTTCTGATGAAGGACTTCCAAAACTAACATTCAAAGATCAAACCAATTACGACGATATCAAGAATATAAACTGAAAAGAAAACAAAGTCGATACTCCAATACATTCCTGATAAGAAGTTAGAACAAACTCTTGAAAGGTTATATATCAATACATATATATACATTACATATCAAGAATGTAAAAGGGTGCAAATGGGACTGCCCCTTCGTGGGTCTGCCCGACACAAATCAAAATTACTCTGCAGACCCATGAACTGTAAATGTAAAACGGGTACCTGGTAGAGATGACGACGCTTGGATGCTACATCACATGATGGGCGACTTTCTGTTTATTATCAATCATGATAGTTAATAATTTAAGCAATGGTTAGGGAATAAAGAGTGTAGAAATTAATATGGCATATATAAAGAGCGTTCAAGGTATTAATCTTAACCTAAATCAGAAAATCCCCACCCAAGAACATCAATTGCCCAAGCCTCCGAACCAGCTTCCTCAAGCAAGGGGTATGTGCTTCTCCATTCTAAACAAGAGCTAAAATTAACAGAAAACAGTCAACCAGTTTCAGCATGAAATTACTTTCTGATCTCATACTTCTAGCTATATATCTATCCACATACACTGAAAAATTTGATTTATATTAGCTCATATAAATAGCAAACCTGTCAAAGGAATGGAGGAGAACGACTGGATTGCTTTTATTTTGTACCAGTGGTTTAATACAGCTACTCATAATACAATTTTCTGGATAACCCATCTGCAATTATCACACTTAGTACAATTATTGGGAGCACCTGAATTTCATTTCCATTCAGTAATACTGAAAATGACAACCAAGTTTTGAAATTAGACTAAAAATGGCAACATCAAAAAGATGTTATCCGGTGCAATTTGTGAAATGATTTGTCTTTTCATATTTATAACTCAATTAACAATCCTAACTACCCCTTCTCCCCCCCACCACCTCCCAAAAAAAAAGAATAATTTCAATTCTTTTTTTTTTTTTAATAACTTCAATTCAAATTATAGCTTCACCTTATTAATATTACGGACCATGTATTTTTTTTTAACATCCTAAGATACCAAAAATCCATATTGTTACTTTTTATATATGCACAATAAATACATAACAGACAAAATTGATAAATTAAATATTTTTACTAAATAAAATTAAAGAAATGACTTTATTTTATGCAACTAAAAAAGTAGAAGAAATTTGAACTTCCTTATGAATTCGCCAAAATTTTTTTTCCCCTGCTATATGCCCATAAGGAAATATCTGAACTAAAGGTATTCTTTGGGAATAATAAACTATTGTTTTCTAAAATAAGGCCAAACTTTTTATAATTCAAAAAATAATTATTGTGGCATAAACAATATTATTAAAACTATAATACTTATCCTTATATTATCATTAATTATTATTTCCTTTGATGACAACTTGAGTAAGTCCAAAGTTAGTTTTCAAAAACATAATTGTGAAAAAGAAAATCACCCCAAGCTTCAGTCTTTCTGGTACTTCTTAGTTCAAATTTCAATTTTGACTAAAGAAAAAAGGAGAAAAATTCTTAGGTAGAACAAATATACCACGTTCTCTATAGATCAATCTAAGTACACAATAATATGTTTTTAACTATTTTATTTTATTAAATATATGTTATTATATAATTAGTTTGGTCTAATAGACGCTATCTACCTCAAAATTTCTTAGAAAGAAGATCAATTCTTAACTTTCTTAAATTTTAATATTTTACTTTGCTATTAACTACTATTGAATAATGAAAGCAATAAGAAGAATAAAGTAAAATTTGTCAAAAGCAAAGTAACCATAAAGTAGACTTATAATTCCATGTTATAACATTGATTTACCCTAAACTTATTATGTTTTCTAGAATTCCAATAAATGTTAATCCAATTAGTTAAAAGACAAAATAATGAAGAGGTGTTATTGTTAATAATACGGCACGTAGAACTGTTAAACACAAATTAAATTAAATTTTTTTGAAACCCACAAATTAAGTTAAATATAAAAGGGTAATTTGTGTGAAATCCTTCCTATCAAAATATTTATATTTTTTATTTTAAATATTTTTAATTTCTATGTATTTTTATTTATTATTAAAAATTATATATATATATAAAGTGTCAAATTAAAAAATATATTATATTGGGAATATTTCTACCAAATTAACTTAAATTCCATCTAAATATATATTTGATATGAAATTGAAGAACATATATTTAAAAAATAAAGAATAAGATTATTTTGATAAAAAAAAAAATGAAAGAATAGAATTTTTTATATAATTTGCCCAATAAAATGAAAAAAAAAGAAGAAGAGAATGCAACCTGGACAGGAAGCCTGGTTATTCTGCAAGCCAAAGATCTAGCAAATGGGTCTTTGATTTTCTCTACATCTTTTGGAAGAAATGGAGGAAACTGGCCTCCGCCGCCGCCGGAAGTGGCCAAAAGCTTAGGAAGATGGTTACTGCCATTTGAAATCGTAGCCACATTCGACCCCACTGTAGGCAGAGAACCCAACTTAAGACTCATCATCATTAATTTAGAACGCACTTCCTGCCCAAAACTGCACTGTTGTTTCCGATTATAGCTTCCAACAGACCAGCCCTGCCAAGAGAAACTTTATACCCAAGAAGAAAGTCCGAAAAAATCGACAAGTACCGGTTTACTTTCTAACAATTATGTATCTGGTCCTGTGAAATTATTGTAAGGGTGTATTTGATATTTCACTTTACAAATGGAAAAATTATAAACGTGATTAATAAGATTAGGGCGCGCGTATGTAAATTTTTTTTATATTCGTATAGTTTATATAATTCATAATAATTCCGTATTTAAAAGATTATTTGTAATACAAAAGTATTCAAATTATGTAAATTGTAACCACTCAGTACCTAAAAAATTATTTATAATACTAAAGTACTCAAATTATGTAAATTATAACAACTCAATACCTCAAAAATTATTTGTAACACAAATATATCTAAATTATATAAATTGTAATAACTCAGTATCTCAACTTTTATTTTGTAACTAAATAGTACTTCTATTTTTTATTGTGTATCCCTAATATAAGTGTGATATAAAATATTTACATCAGATAAATTTAATAAAAATAAAATTAGCTATAATATTCACTCTAGATAAATTTCAATTTTACTAACTGAGTATTATAACTAATTTTGTTTTTATTAAAATTTATCTAAATATTTTATGTCATACTTCTGTTAGAGAGAACTAAAGGGGTGCTTAGGAGTGCTATTGAGTATTCAAAAAGTAGGTTTTGAATTTTTTTATTTAATTGACTAATTTTTTTTAATTGACTAAACGATATTTAATAACTGAAGACAGAAGTACTATTTAGTTACAAAATAAAAGTTGAAGTACTATTGTGTTACAAATAGTCTTTGAGATAATGAGTTTTTATAATTTATACAATTGAGATATTTTTGTGTTACAAATAATTTATGAGGTACTGATTTGTTACAATTTACATAATTGAGATATGTTTATATTACAAATAATCTTTGGAGTACTGAGTTGTTAGAATTTACATAATTGAGATACTGTTGACGAAATTCACTCATTTGTTCACTAACCACAATTCATAATTTTAACAATTAATTTCTAATTTTTTATTAAATATTTAAATTTTATTATTAATTAAATATATATAATAATTTCCAGCATATGCTCAAAAAATAAAACTGATTATTTTAAGAATTGGAGAATAATAAAAAAAAATAGAGAATTTTATAGAAATACCAAAAAATTATACCTATTTGTATTTTTACCGGCGCTCATGTTTTTTTAATTTTATCAAAAATAACTATTCAAAATTGTAATAGTATGTAAATCTCAAAATCATCTCAAAATATATCTAAACGGTATATCTTTGGTATATTTTCAGTATATTTTAAAAATATATTGGTTCAATTTTCATCAAAAAGCAACAAAAGAACATGAATAAAAATAATTATATCATTAAAGAAGAAGAAGATCAAAATTCAAAATATCACAAAAATTTCAAACAAACAGTTTAATATACCTTTGAGAATATTTTGGATATATCTTGAGGATATTTTAGAAATTCCTTAAGAATATCTTCGGAATATCTTGAATATATTTGGGGATAATTTGGGTATACCTTGGGATATCCAATGTATATCGGCAGTATTCCCATAAAATTTCCAGAAGTATACTAAAGTATTCTCAATATATACTCAAGGTATTCCTATGAAATTTCTTTCTCAAGATATACCCAAAATATCCATAAAGTATACCTGAGGTATTCCCCTAGAATTTCCAAAGGTATACCTAAAATCTTAAGAATATATCTGGAATATCTTAAGTATATTTGGAAATAATTTGGGTATACCTTGAAAATTTTTAAGGAATTTCTTGGAAGAAATTCTCTAGAAATATCTTAGGTATACTTTTAGAAATTCTATGGGAATACCTCAGGTATACATTGATAATACTTTTGATATACCTTGGATATATAATAAAAATATCTCGGTATACCTCTGGAAATTTCATGGGAATACCGCCGGTATACATTGGGAATACTTTGGGTATACCTTAAAAATTTCCTATGAATACCTTTGGTATACGTTAAGGATACTTAGTTTTAATATTATTTAATTTTAATAATAAAATTTAATTTATTTAACCATTAAAATTATTAATATTTTAATTGTTAATAGTGAATATATTAAAATATTATTTAGATTCCACAAAATAAAATTTATATTAATTGTATAGATAAATTGTATTTGAAAATGTTGTTGAAATTTTTCTAACGTGGCAATAGAAATTATTGTTTTCAATTGTAAATCAATATATATATATATATATATATATATATATAACAAGGAGGGGAAAACCCAAGGAAGCAATCAAGTCGAGACCAACCGAGGCCTAGACTCCAATCAAATCTTCCCTCAGTAATGGACGAACAGCAGCTGGTGGCACAGCAAGCTCAGTAACATAATAAATTTCATAATAAATTATCAATTGAGCTAGCCTGCAACCAATTTCATTAATAAAGATGCCATGACTATTCACTTGCTCTACCCCACCATCAATTGAATACGTGTCTGTCAAAGCTTGAAAGATATGGCCTTTTTTTTTCTTTTATTTTTTTTTTTCATTTCTTGAATTCTTTATTCTTTATTCATTAATCAATAGCTCCAAATAATCCAAATGTTTAATTAAAATACTATAAACTTACATGGGTAAATTCTAATTGGGATTTTCTTTTTTAAAAAGAAAGTATTCATTTTGTTTCATCCAACTTAATTATTACTTTACTGAGTCTTCTAAACTGAATTTACCAAATAGCAAAATTTATTTATAGGTAATTTATTGACTTCTATAAAAAGAGAATCCATAAATATGTTAGAAGGTTTTAGGTTGGATTTTCAAAAATAAAATTATTCAACTTTTTTATTTTTCTTAATGCATCTTTGTTTATTTAGTTTTATCAAATTAAATATAGAATCACTTCAAGAAAGTTTAAACATAAACTATAATATTAATAAAATTTGGATATTTGTCATGTGATTTAATTTCCAGTATTAGAGTTAAGGTTTTTTACTATCATCAACTCCTAGACCAAACCTATAACATTCAACTGTTCTTTGTGAGATTTAAATTGGAATTAGATCAATTTTTAGACCGATTTAGTTGGGATAAAAAATTATCAAATATATAATTGGAATAAAATGAGTATATATAAATGGAATTTATATGTATATTATTTTTCTAAATAGGCTAAAATAAAATAGTTATCAAAGGGTATAATTCATACTAAGACCGTGTTTGACATTGCATTTAAAAAAAAATGTTTTTTTGGAAAAAAAAATTTAATTTTTAACTTTTTTTTGAGTTTTGAAAACGACTTTTCGTAGAAGCAGATAAATAGATATTTTTTTCCAAAAATAGATTTGAAAAAAGTTAATTAAAAAAATCAATCAATTAAATAAAAAGAAATTCAAAATCTATTTTTGAATATATCAACAATAATTTCAAACACTTCTAAGTAAAATTATACGAAACATAATTAAAAAAACATAATATACAAAACATAATTAAAAAAAAAAAGTATATTATAGTGATTAGCTTTTTAGTTTATGTTCAGGAAAGTTTATGAGCTTTACCAAATGGAGAGGTGAGCGAGTTGTTAAGTAAAAAGGATTGAGAGATACATTGCCATAAATTTTGATCAATGAATAAATGTATCCAAAGAAAAGCATTTCAAAGTCATGTGATAACTGACAACTTGAAATTCAAATACAATATCTCTTAAACATAAATAAAATTAGGCTAGTTATATTGATATAATTGAATTTTTAACTATAATAGTAGATTGATTAACATGTTTAGTGGGCTATAAATCTCTTAATTTAATAATTAAAATTAACTTTAAATGATCTAATTGTTAGAAATATTATATGCAGTGTGTTGTAAAAGGACTTATAAAATTATGGATTCTCCAAGTCAAGTTCCTTTTCATTTTTGCCTGTGTTGTATAATTTTCAATGCTTGAAACTTGAAAATGATGGGTTAACTAATTTAAATTTTTTGGTCAGAATATATGTATCCTTAACACTAATTTTTAATTTTTGATCTTATACTTGGGAAGCTGGGACCCAATTTTCACAAATCAGTATTTATTGCGCTTATCTAATGCTGGAAGGCCAACTTGTCTAGACGTGTTGCTGACCTTTTCTAGAGCAGGACACATTTCAAGGATTGATGTATTAAAGCATTTTAATAGGTTTTTTATTTGAATTATATTTTTTAGAATAAAGAATTATTTCGTAGAAATTATCTTTATCTTTAATAATATTTTTAATTTTTATAATTTAAAGTAGAAAGCAATTTGTCTCTCTTACTCTATTTGGTAACTTTTCCTAGGAGGGGAAAAGGAAGAGGTAAAATAATTTTTTTTTTTTAAATTATTTTTCTCTTGAAGTAAAATAAGGAGTGAAAAAATATTTTTCTTTATTGTGTTTGGATGGGTAAAATAAGAGGAGAGAGAAAAGAATAATATCACAAATTTACCAGTTTTCGGGCTGAAATTGAAATGGATGGCCTTAGTTTGGATATGTAGTTTTACTGAATCGCAATTAATGAATATTATTGGCTTTGTCATCGAGGTTTTCGATTATTTATATATATATATATAATGATATTGCATTTGTAGTGATATAAATATGCCTGTAAATAAATTAAATCGCTCGTGAGCTATTTGAGTCTGAATTTAAAAAAAAGTTTGTTTGAAATTATTTATTAACCTTAATGAGCTGAACTCAAGCTCAAATTTGAGATCGAAACTTTATCGAGCTCAAATTTAATGTTGTTTGGCTTGTTAGCTGACAAACAAGTTCATTTAAAAGTTCATGAACGTGTTTGTAAGCTAGCTCACGAATATATTTTTTTAAAAGATTGCGAACGTATTTATTTAGAAACTTGCAAATGTGTTCATTTAAAAACTATAAAACATATTTGTTTAAAACTTGTTTATGTTATATTTTGTTATTGAGTTTGAACTTGAGCTTTTGTCATTAAATTTTTGTCATTATTAGTTAATGAACTGAACTCGAGTCAAGCTTGTTAAACATAATAAACGAGCTATTTACAAGCCACTTGCGAGCTTACTAATTTTGTCATTAAACTTTTGTCATTGTTAATTAATGAACTGAACTCAAGTCAAGCTCGTTAAACATAATAAACGAGCTATTTACAAGCCGCTTGCGAGCTTACTAATTTTGAAACGAACCGAGCTCAAGTTCAAATATTAAAGCTTGAATTGAGTTTGAACCTATAACAGTTTTAAATGAACCAAGTACAAGCTTTTCAGTATTCGACTTGATTTGATTACAATCTAGATATGTTGAAATGGTAAATTGAAAGAAAAAATATTTATGAAACATAATAATAAGTAAGTATATTTATAAATAATATTTTATGTAAAGTATTAGGTCACGGTCCAAAATCTATTAGGGCTCATTTGAGTATTAAATGGTGTTCGGTAGGTAGGAATCAAGAGAGATCTAAGAGTAGGAAATTTGAAAGAAAGAAAAGGGATGAAGAGTTGGTTAGTTTTGGATCACAGAAGGAAAAATGAAGATAAGAAAATTTTGTTTAGCAAAGTTTCGTTTAATTTAAGAAAGAAATGACTTTTTTTATATTTTTAAATATGAATTAAAAATTTTATTAATTTGCATTATCACCACTTATCTTTATGCATGTATTTATTTATTTTTAATCACTATTTAATTAACTTAATTAAGGTTATTTACTTTAGTAAATTTTAAGTAGTTCTTTGGTAATTTTTAATCGAGAGATTGACTGAATGTAGAGTAAGCCTCAAGTAGATCTTGGATAAACCTTGGATAATTGTCTAGTAAATTTTAGGTAGATCTCTAGTAAACCTTCGACGAATTCAACTTTCACTAATTTTTTGATAAATTTTGGGTGAATCTCTTATCCATCATGAGTAAATCTTAGATAAATTTATAATAAATTTTGATTAACTTCAACTTTTACTAATTTTCTGGTAAAGTTTAGGCAAATCTCTAGTAGTCTTAGGTAAATATTGGATAACTTAACTTTTACTAATTTTTTGGTAAATATTAAGTAGATTTTTAGTAAATCTTGAGTAGAGATCTTAGGAAAACCTTGAGTCACTTTTAGTAAACTTTGGGTATATTTTTGGTAAATTTTGGATAAATTTCTGAAAAATCTTTGGTAAACCTTGATTAACTTTACCATTAACTAATTTTTCGATAAATCTTGGATAGATATCTTATAAACTTTGAGTAGATCTCTTGTAAATATTGGATAAATTTTGGTGTATTTTCGTTATACTTTGGTGTAACTTTTGAATGCATATATTTTTATAACATTTTTAGGCCTTTTTAATATTTTTGAAAAAAAATTTAAGTTTAAATGTTTATATAAATAATTAGACGCTTTTTTATTATGTAAAAATTCCTAATAAAAAAGGTAAATTTATGAATATCTTGTTTTTTGTTGAAAATTTATAAAATAGAAAAACACGCTAACAACCTTTCAATTTTATTGACATTTATATATTCTTTTTAAAATATAAAATAAAAATTTTAAATGTACTAAAAACTGAAATCTTGTTCAGTAATTTTCTTCCTAAAAATTTAGCATGATCTCTTTCATACATATCCAAAAATATAGCTTTTCTTCATCATTATTCTCTAAACATTCACAATTTTCTTTAGAAAATTATTTTTTATTTTCCAAAATCAACTTGTGCATTTATATTCACATTCCTACAACTATATATATATATATATATATATATATTTTGATAAATTGTATATAAATGTTGAGTGATTTTTTAGTAAAAGTTGAGTATATGTTTGCCAACTATTGGTAGAAATGATACAAAACAAATATGATATGGCATATCTCAGGTAAATGAAATGTTATGCATAATGATGTTTTAATATCACTAATTAGGAATACAGAATGATATAAACTTGATAATGCAGAAAATAAATAAAAACAATTAAGAAAATAAAGATAAGCTATATAAAGTAGTTCGACTAATTGTGCTTATATCCACAGGAGATGAGAAGATTTATTAATGTCAATCAAATGAATGAACTTGATATTACGAACAAAAACTCATAGCCCAAACAAAGTGAAACCCTCCAAAGCATAAAAGTTTAATACAAAATGTTACTCACCAAAGTCATTAAATCCCAATGTTACTTAATAAAATTTTTACAGCTATCAAATGGTATTTATAATCCCAAAATTCTATCAAAGTCATTTAAGAATTATAGATGGAATAGAATAAGAAAATAGAAGTTCAAATGCATTAGAAAATGAAATGCAAATTGAACAATGATACTCCACAAAACAGTGCGAACTTGACATGTACAACACAAGCATGCAACCAAAAAACCAAGCTATTATGCATGAGTTGTGTAGGACCGCATAGGCACACAACAAAGCAAAGTAAGGAATCAACACGGGTATGCAAGTTACAAATTGGTGATCCAAAACTTGCACTTGCATTCAACAATAGCATGCCCAAAGGTATTGATTTGTGACACACTCCAACAATCTCCACCTTAGCATAAAATCACAACTCTAACTTCTCTCCGATGCCTCTCAGGGCCAAATCAACAAACTATAAAACTTATCAAGCTAATGTACTAATCAAACTAAGTATGAGATAATATACCAACATGATTTTCCACTAACTTGAACTAGACAACTTTTTTGAAAGCTTTTGCCAATGCCACGTATTTTAAATGCAAATATAATCTCCAAATAACTGTAGTAGAACTAAAAGTGAATACATAAATCAGGAAGGACTCATTAGAAAATTTCTTTTAACCCTTTCTATTTTTTCTCTATTTTGGAGAGAAAGAAAAGTCAGAAAAATAAGGGTTATTTTCCCTCCCTTCAATATTTTCCCTCCTTTTCCAAAATGAAAATCCTCTCTTATTTTACTTTCATATTTTCCGCTTCCTTTTATTTACTCTTCTCCCAAACAAGAGATTAGAGAGCTAAAATTCACTATCTATTTCAATTGTAATACATGCATTTCAACTTTTTATGCAAAATTTCCTTTTTTATTGATGTGTTTTTTTAAAATATTTTTTTCTTTTCTCATAATAAAAAAGTTATTTACTTTTTTTTAATAAATATTAATTTATATTGGATAAAGTAAAATGAAGAGTAGTCCAATATATTTAAAAATGTTTTAAGATTTTTTTTTTATTCTATTAAAGATGCTCTTTAAAATAAAGATTATTACATGTTATTCAATTATTTTTTTATTTAATAAGAAAGAAAATATACTCATTGTTTATATATATATAGAAGGATATGTTGTTATAAGAATAATATTCAAATGATTCCCATTTGGGGTTCAATTCAAAATCATTAAGCTACATATTAATGATTAATATTTTAGCTTGATGATAAATATTCTGAGACTAACATTTAAGATGTTTTTTTCTGGTTACAAATGGGGAGTTGGCGATTCAAGATACATTCATTAACATAGCAAGACATGTTTATTAATCAAATCAAAACTTGAAAAGAGCAATAGGAGAACAATAATATTACAGCAGCAGAAGCGTTGATAAATCTAAAAGCCTCACCTCTGCTAAAAATATAACCAACAAAGAGAGCAGCCTATAATATTATGATTTATGAATTTATCTCCGGTGTGGATTGTACAATGATCTTTGAGAACCCTGGAAGAGATCCAACAAATAATTCTCTAAATCATCAGCACTGTACTTAATGTGCTTGTCGCTGATGTGATTGATATGTCTTCCGAAGAATGTCCGATAGGCCTGGATCACCTTCACGGACAATGAAATTTGCAAATCTTCTCTAAGCTCGTGGTCAGGGATAGTCCATGCTGTCTGAGTCCTGTAAATCTCCTCAAATGCAAGATTGAAGTTCCGAAACCTCTCCTTCAGAAGGGTTCTCGAGACAGAATCCGAATTGGAATTTCCCTCATCCCTCAGCAAACCTAGAACAGAACTCCAAGCTGCTCGCTCGTAGTTCATTGCATGCTGTCGGAATTTGGCATTGCGCTTTCGTACCCATTCGTCCCCAAATATATGCCTAAGTTCTGAATTCTTCACCTTTTCAGCCATATAATGTATGTTGTTCATCAAGAAGATGTGCCGCAAGGAAGGATCTCTATATAACTTGGCCTTATCATCAAGGTTGCACTCTAGAATTGAAGCAACTGATCGAAAGTACTGACGAGCCACTGGGAAAACATTAGTCTTGCTTTCATTTCTGCTATCTTCTTCTGTAGGTGGACTCATTTCGGGGGCCAATGAAATGGGATCCTCTCCATCATGATTTCTAAGGAGAAAATTGAGAGTCTCACAGTAATCAGTAAGAGTGTTGATATAGTTCATGACATACCGAGTGAGATGGTGAATTCCACCTCCAGCAAAAGGATTTGGGGACACACATGTCGCAACGGCATTCTCAAATTCGCGAAATGCAGCCTTCACAGAGTCACCCAATCTCCTTAGAAGCTCGCGGCAGTCAGTTCTAACACAAAAGCCAGCATCGCCCGAGTATAAAGAGTCTATAGCTGGGAGAAGATCTGCAAGAACATCGTACATATCAAGAATAGGAAACAGCTTTTCTGGTTTGTGGGGGCCAATAGATATAGCATCACCAAAATTCAACAGCTGCAACATTGAAGCCTTTGAAGCCTCGGCAAAACAGACCAGATTAACCGTTCCAAGCTCTCCAAAAATTTGTTCAGTGAGCCATTTCTCGCTAGCAAGATAGACCCGCACAAAGATCTTCATAGCCCTCGCCCACCTCTTGATCTTGGAATTCAAGCTGCTCCACTCCAATTTCAGCACATCCTCAATGCTCAGTTTCTCCACTTCAAGGATAAAAAGACACTCATCCAAGGCATCTCTTCTGACACTGATATATGCCTGGGAACATTCACGGCTGTAGTTGGAGGTGAACATTAGACTTGCAATACATCTAAGATCAGAAATCACTTCTGGATGAACCAAGTCAATGATGTATTCCTCCGAAGTTTTGCTAACACTATCTCTATTGATTGATTCCTCAACCGAGTCATCTCCAGCGGAGATTACAGACCCAAAATCTGCAATATCCCCTTCAACGGAACGGAAAGATACATGTTCTGGCTCAAATTGTTGCCTGTTCTGAACAAGAATGTGCTTAAACTCTTCCTCAAGCCTTGCCATGGCAATTTGAAGGATGTCATGAGACCTTTGTAACAGCTCATTTTCTCCGCCATCTTTATTCAAAGACAAAGTCTCCAACCTTTCAGCCAACTTTCTGGCTTCATCAGCCGCATTTAGATATATAGTAGCTTCATCAAGACCTGAATCCCATATCATAGACTGATCTGTCTCCCAACCCATAATCTTCTCCTGAATAACATTTAGCTTTTCTTCAATCTCAGGTATTCCCTCAACCTTGTTTTCATTTTCATCAATTATTGTTATGTTAGACAATTGATTGCCAAGGTCTGCCAGAATTTTCTTAGCATCACCAGTGAGGTTCTTCTTTGATCGCAATGCCTTTGTAATGCGTTCTGCCGCAGCAATCAAGTCTTCTTCTCTTTTCAGTTCAGGAACCACAGAATCACAATCCCCCATGGTTAAAGAATGCACAAAGACCAGCCCCCAATTGTTCAGTCAACATTCAAAATTGAACACCAAGTCCAGATTTGCTCCTCTGGATTCCTTTTCCACTGTGCTAGATTGGCTCTAAAGTCCAAGCAACAGCCTTTGATTCCCAAAATTCAGGGCACTAAGTGCTCACTGTTCAGATTGAAAAGTCAAGCCTAACAATTGTGCATCCGGTACCAGATGGTAAACTGATCAAGAAAAAAGATACAAAACTAATTAACAATAAGAATCATGAGTATCAGCATAACTACTAAAGAAACTGCAAGGAAAATCAAGAACATGAAACCTACTTCATCTAATGGTTAATTAAATCAAAAAATGAAACAAAAGAATCCCAAAAGCGGGGGCAATTTCCTATTTTAGGGTAATAACAAAAAATATTTATCAATTTAGAGTAACATTTGTGAAAATTCTCATTTTAGGTGTTTTAAAATCTATTTTTCAATTTAAGCTAAATAACAGATTTAGAAAGAAAGTAAAGTTATCTATATTTTAAAAAAACAGATAAAATTTGTTTTGATCGAGCCGTTCATTTTTTAAAAAAAAGCAGATAGAGCTTGCCGTTTTTTTAAAAAATAGACAGTATTTATTTTGATTAAACTGTACACTAAAAAAAGACAGAATTTCCAAAATAATCAGCCTGATATAAGAAATGTTTTGTCAAAACCCCCTCCTACGAGAAAATGCCCCAAAAGCGGAAGATCACAACAGGTAAAAAAAAAAACATGCAGAAATCATGAAAGCGTTGCAAAGGATCAACATAGAGAAGACAAAATATAGCTAAATACAGAAATAAAATAAAACAACAAGAACATAAACACACCTGAAAAGCCTGAGCAAGATGTGAAAGGCCAATGGCAATAGGCACCTCAAAAATAGAAGAAAGGCGTAAGCTTTGAGAGGGAGGAAGTCCAGATAAAAAGGTAAGCAAGACTGTACGATGAGTACAAAGAAAACCCAGACGACCTTTCTATTTGGAAGTTGCAAAATTAGCAGATTCTTTTGTTTTTCCCATTCAACGAGGTTGTGAAGATTTTGGGGCTACAATTTCTTTGGCCGATCTTCCTTTTTCTTGCTTTTCCTTTTTATAGGGAGCAGAAGCTGCTTTTATCGTTTTACTATGCTGTTGTTCTGTGACTATTGACTATTGCGGTCTACGCGCTTACCATCAATTGAATACGTGTCAATTAAAACTTAAAAAGATACGGCCATTTTTTTTATCTGACTTTTCAACTCTCCTATAGAATATAAAAGTTTTTTTTTTTTTCAATAACTAGCAGTTTTATGAAAATTATGAAAGTTATAAAAATGCCATTATTATATTTAAATTTTAATTATAAAATTATAAATTTTTTTAAAATAGATGAGATTTATTAAAATTTAGTATTATATATATTTATTATATATTTTAATATATATTTAATAATTTTAAACAACACATAGATCTTTTTGTAAAAAAAATATAGATATATATAAAACATATATTATATATATACAATAATATAGATATACGTATCATATATGCTTGTTATATATTTTTAATATATATTTTAATAATTTCGAATAACATATAGATATATTTGTAAAAAAAAACAGATAGGTATATACAAAATATGTAGGATAAATATACAATACTATAGATATATAAAATATATATATATATATATATATATATATATAATTTTCTTGAGTGAAAAGACTGGGGAATATACAAGTAATAGTTGTGTGATAAATATGAGTGATTGAAAAGTGATTGTGACATTTAAAAATGCTAATATTAATAAAAAAATTTGCAATTAATAAAAAATAATGTATATTTTCCGAAATAAAATTTTTAATTTGTGGGATTAAAAATCTGATAAGGATATGATTTAGCAACAAATACATAATAAAGATACGATGTGGCATAAAATTGAAAATTTTATTTTATCTAAAATTTAATTTTGGTAGTTTTTAATTTGTGATGTATAAAAGACATTATATCTATATATATATATATATATAAGTTTGTTAAAAACCATAGAGGATGAAACAGTAAAAAAAATTCATAATATCTAAGTTAATAGCATAATAATTGACTCGATGCATACAAATTTGATAATATTATAGTGGTTAGAATATTTATGACTCCAGTTCTGTAATATATTGACAATCATAATCTGATTTATTATCTCTGTCGAATTGAATATAATTTGCCTTCGTCGATCGTTCATACCTAAATAAAATACTGTAACAAGATGATAGGAAATAAAATGTTTTAACAAAACGACTGAAAACTAAATATCACAACAAAACAACGAAATCACGAAAGACAAAAGAAACAAAAAACATTAATTTATATAGAGTAACCACTTATTTTAGAAAATAAATCGATAAAAAGAGAAATTAAGGGGTGGTTTTTGGTCAAAAATTGCTAAAAATTATCTCTCTTTGTTTAACGAATAAGAATAATTATTAAAAAAACAAGAGAAAAGTAGGTTAGGGTTCGTTAGATTTTTTTCAGCTTTCTTATTTTGTTTTTGTATAGAAAATGGAGATGTATAAAAACAAGCAGCTTAAATTTGATTTTCAAACGCAATAAAGAATTTATGGTAGACTGATAGGCAACTTCATGTAAAATTTATTTATTTATATTACTTTTGCTTTAGAAATGAAACGGGAAATGTTTTATTACTTGATTCAGAAAGCGAAAAACTAAGAAATGAAGTTTTAGAACTTAAAAAAAAAACATAGTTTAATTAGTTGCACCTTTATGATACCACGTGGGGCATGAAGGATGAAGAAAATGATTGAAGATAGGCAATATGTAACAAGTGGGTGCATGAAATTATGAACATTATTGGGGATCACATTGACCACTCCATGAATAATTCTTGTGTCAAGAATAGTATTTTGTTATATTATATGGTCTTGCTCCATTAAACAATTCAATGTTCCCTGTCAATTTGACCTCTCCTTCACTCTCTTATTAATTAATTAGTACAGATATGTTAATGCATTTATTTATATTAACATGTCAAGATATCACATTGATAAAAGCGGAACATATATTTGGATTAAAAAAAATTATAAATCTCCGTCAAAATTAAATATTTCAAATTTTTTTAATTTTACCCAAACATGCAATTATATATTGTATGATATGAAAATACATTTTTCATATTGATTTTGAACATTTATCAATAACTTTTAACAAAATATACTTTGTAATCTTTATAGATAATATCCATTTTGTCAAAATCATTCCATAATTTTTAAAAACAAAATGAAAAATAAAATGATTAAGACGAACATTTTATTATCGAGTTCACCAAAATACAAACTAAGTAAAAAGACCAAAAATTTTAATTGAGTTGATAAAACTCTTTTGGTAGTCCCAGATATATGATCGCAAATATCTCATTCTTGCAAATTTTAAGTTATTAACACTTTAGAAATTTTTTCTTTTAATACTCATATCATATGAGAGAAAAAAAAATTTAGAACAAAAATAAATTTTTGCTCAGGAGAAAAAATACGAAAAAGAACCAGAAAAAAATAAGAGGAAGAAGAGAAGATTAATTGAGAGAAAAAATGGCCAAAGGCCAACTTAAAAAAAATTTTCAACCATATTAAATAAGTTAGCAAATAGATGTGAAAAATAATTTTCTGACTTTTGGCATTTTTTTATTTTTAATTTGATTTATAATATAATGATGATGTAACAATTACATAATTCAATTTCTTGCCATTACTATTAATCGTAAAATCAATTTTTTCTTCTATTATATTATATATAGTAATTAACATCTTAATTAAATTATAATAATTTTAATTAACAATTTAATTACAATTATATATAAAAAAAATAGTTAAAATTAATCAATTTTAATTTTAATTTAAAAAGTAGAAGTAATCATTTTATAATTTAATTTTTAATTAAATTACTTCTCACATCTTAAATATGGACTAAACAAATAATTTATTTTAGGTGTGACTTATAAGGTCAATTATTTTATCGGAATGAAAATATAATATTAACTCATTAATATTATATCAGACACTATTTCCGAATTTCTCGTATAACCAGATCCATTAAATATCTTTCCAGAATTCTTCTTTTAACTATCGATAAAATCTCAAATATTAATTTGACCTCTAAATCATAATATTAAGTCCTCTCGTTATAATTCTGATATTGATAAAAGTCACAGCATGTCAAACTCTATTAGTCAATATACTAATGAGTAATAATTTGTATTTTGATTAAAATAAGATTTATTATTATTAATCTAATCAATAATTCAATCTTACATTGAATAAGTCATATTTCTCCTGACCAGAAATTTATTTTATCAAAACCAAAATATCAATTCCATTAGGATCTTACTTTAGTGCTACAGGGTAACGAATTCTACTATTGGTAATCTCATGTCTCACTACATAACTAACTGTGGTAACTACGAGCCGGATTACCAAGCGCAGATAATCTAGTACAAGGCAATAGCACCTCCACAGCTACCCATGAAATGACAATCTTGACACATCAAATCAAAAGATTTCGAGTCATATAAGACTTATATATTATATCCAAGATAATAACTGTTGACATCTAACACTACTTATATAGTTATTATCAGACGTTACTGTTATGTACGTTTAACTTTTTAAGAACCTACCAATTTATTTAGATATCATTATATCATAGAAAATGTGATTTTTCCTCAAAATAAATCATGCGATAACCTAGATGTTCAATGAATGACCAATTCATTGTCTTATACCGGTTATGAACATTTTTAAAATTATCTTTTACCAGAGATATTTGTTTCATTATTATCAACAATTTGATAATAAATTCCCTATAGAAGGGCCGTATATTTCATAATATATTTAACTATTATATTTATTATCTAATTTCTCCAGACCAGAAATTTATTTTATCAAAACCAAAATATCAATTCTATTAGAATCTTACCCTGGTGCTACAGGGTAACGAGTTCTACTATTGGTAATCTCATGTTTCACTACATAACTAACTGTGGTAACTACGAGCTGGATTACCAAGCGCAGATAATCTAGTACAAGTCAATAGCACCTCCACAGCTACCCATGAAATGACAATCTTGACACTTCAAGTCAAAAGATTTCGAGTCATATAAGACTTATATATTATATCCAAGATAATAACTGTTGACATCTAACACTACTTGTATAATTATTATCAGACGTTACTGTTCTATACGTTTAACTCTTTAAGAATCCACTCATTTATTTAGATATCATTATATCATAGAAAATGTGATTTTTCCTCAAAATAAATCATGTGATAACCTAGATGTTCAATGAATGCCCAATTCATTATCCTATACCGGTTATGAATATTTTTAAGATTATCTTTTACCAAAGATATTTGTTTCATTATTATCAACAATTTGATAATAAATTTTATGTAGAAGCGTCGTATATTTCATAATATATTTAACTACTATATTTATAATTTCATCAACAACTTGAATATTTATTTATTATGAATGTGAAATATACACATGTCCTTTGTGGTATATTATTTAATATATAAAAAGCAGTGAATACACTAAAGCATACACATCACTGATAACACACACATCTATTTGTTATTTTATAATTAATTAAATTATAATAATTTTATTTAACAATTTAATTAAAATTATATATAAGAGAAATAGTTAAAATTAATCAATTTTAATTTTAATTCAAAAAATATAAGTGATCATTTCTAATTTAATTCTCAATTAAATTACTCCTCACATCTTAAATATGGACTAGACAAATAATTTATTTTGGGTGTGAGTTATAAGGTCAATTATTTTATTGGAATGGAAATATAATATTAACTCATTAATATTATATCAGACACTATTTCCGAATTTCTCGTATACCCGGATACATTAAATATCCTTCCAGAATTCTCCTTTTAACTATCGATAAAATCTCAAATATTAATTTGACTTCTAAATCATAATATTAAGTCTTCTCGTTATAATTCTGATATTGATAAAAGTCACAGCATGTCAAACTCTATTAGTCAATATACTAATAAGTGATAATTTGTATTTTAATTAAAATAAGACTTATCATTATTAATCTAATTAATAATTCAATTTTATATTGAATAAGTCATATTTCTCCTGACCAGAAACTTATTTTATTAGAACCAAAATATCAACTCCATTAGGATATTACCCTGGTGCTACAGGCTAACGAGTTTTACTATTGGTAATCTCATGTCTCACTACATAACTAACTGTGATAACTACGAGCCAGATTACCAAGCGCAAATAACATAGTACAAGACAATAGCACCTCTACAGCTACCCATGAAATGACAAACTTGATACCTCAAGTCAAAAAATTTCGAGTCATATAAAACTTATATATTATATCCAAGATAATAACTGTTGACATCTAGCACTATCTTTATAGTTATTATCAGACGTTACTGTTCTATACACTTAACTCTTTAAAAACCTACCGATTTATTTAAATATCATTATATCATAGAAAACATGATTTTTCCTCAAAATAAATTATATGATAATCTAGATGTTCAATGAATGCTCAATTCATTGTCCTATGCTAGTTATAAATATTTTTAAGATTATCTTTTACCAGAGATATTTGTTTCATTATTATCAACAATTTGATAATAAATTTTTTGTAGAAGGGCCGTATATTTCATAATATATTTAACTACTATATTTATAATTTAATCAACAACTTGAATATTTATTTATTATGAAGGTGAAATATACACATGTCATTTGTGATATATTATTTAATATATAAAAAATAGTAAATACACTAGAGCATATACACCACTGATAACACACATATCTATTTGTTATTTTATAATTAATTAAAATGCTTATAATATTAAAGTACTTAAAAATGCCATATCTTAATATTTTAATTATGTTATTTTTTCCCATATCTTGAGCATTTAATCTCCATTTTATACACATCTTAAAGTTAATATACTAAAATTTTCAGCTTCTTATTTTGCAATTCAAGTCAAATTTAAACAATTCATGAATAATTATTTTAACAATATTTTACAAAACATAGATATGTATGAGCTTGAATTGGGTTATTTCTAGCTTATTTGAAGGACTGGTTATTTTGCTTTGAATGACTGGAATACCTAAACAAATTTTTTTAACAAGAAATACTTATTAATTTCTTTTTATTACTTTTTTCATTCTGTAAGTAACACATACTCTAATGTTATGAGATTCACCTGAGAAGGCGCATATTACTCAAATTAATCATTAAAAAATCTATCTAATATAATAAAGGGTGTACACGCAGCTACTACAATATTCTGACCAAAATAGCGTTGTAAGAAAACGACGCCGTTTGATTTTTTTTTTTTTTTAATGTTTAACTCAACTTAAAAACCACGCCGCATGCTGCCTAAAAAAAAAAAAAAAAACACCTTCCTCCAAATAAACCTCTCTCCCCGAGAAGATTTACTTACCTCTCTAACCAACAATAATCAAACTCTAGAAAAATGAAAAAGTAAAAAATAAAGTAAACAAATCGAAAAAACCAAAACCAAGATGATTAAAAAAAGGGAAAAAAAAATAGATTAACACTCAGAAGAGATTAAATGCTCAACTGAAGTATTGAAAGTCTCTTTGCCTTTTCGCTAAGCATTGAAAGAGGAAATCAGCAGAAGAAGAAGAAGAAGAAGAAAAAGAGAGCTGAAGTGTTAAAATTTTGTACCTTGAAGAAAACTGAAGAGTGTTGAGCGAAGAAACTGCAAGATCTTAACACTGAGAAGAGAGAGGAAACAAGAAAACTGAAGAGAAGATCTCAACACTGAGAAGAGAGGAAACAGATAAAAGAAAAAGGAGAGATTAGTATCAATATCAAAGAAACTGCGATGTCCACACTCGTTAACATGTGGCATCTATGGACCCACATTTTATTGGGTTTGCTTAACACGTTTTGGTTTTTTTTTTTTTCTTTTTTAAAATATTTTTACTTTTGTCATATTCCATACATTTTTCACATATATAGTATGTCTAAGTTTTATTATTTTATCCACTGTTGAATTTTTACAAATATTTTATATATATATATATAGTTGGATTTTTTTATCATGATTTCTATTTGAATCATTTTATTTTGAACGAGCTACATAGTTTTTTTAATTTATCGAATTTGTCAACAGGTAAATACAGTAAACAGACAATATTAATTGTTTTTTATATTATAAAATATTATACAACATGATTTTACTGTGCAAAATGTTTTCGTTTCGTATTCAATTTGTTAGTACTCTTTTTACTTAAATTATCAACTACAAGTTCTATTATCAATTTATTTCTCTTTTTTTTAATTATTAACTAAAATTATATTATTAATTTCTTTATCTTTATTTCTAAAAAAAATTTATGTATTTTTTAAACTATATGAATAATTTTTGTTACACTTTCTTTTCTAAATTTTTTCTTTTCCACGCAACGCAAAGACTATCTAATAGTAATAAATATTTGTCATGAAGTAATTGAGTATGGGATTTGGAACTATATTTAGGTCATCTCCAGCCAACTCTAAAATTCCATTACCATGAACAATGAAGCTCTAAATTTGGAGCTACATTATTCATGGCACCAAAAGTTTTTTTTTTTTAATTTTTTTAAGTATAATAATTAGTTTTATCTATTTTTTCAATTTCAAAAATAGAAAGAAAATATGATATTTTGAAGAATATTTTTTTGGTGTAATATTTGGTGTGAAAGAGTTGGAGATGAAATAGTATTTGATATTGAAATGAAATAATTTTAGTGTAAAATTGTATCATTTTTAGTGTTTTGGATTGGAGATGGAATTAGAATTTTCAAGACAAATATTTGAATTCAAAAATTCAAATGTAGACCATTAGAATTTCAAACAAGAAAATGTGGGTTAGTACAGAAAATTAAAAAAAAAATTAAAGAAAAGTAGGTTAGATAATTTGCCTTTTAATTATTCCCACCTAATCCTTGAAATCAATATTTTAAACTAATGCATAATTACAAACAAAAACCTTCTCCACACCATTTTAAAAGTTAATTGCTTTCTCAGTTTCTCTAATTACACATTTAATCTTTTTATGTTGCCCTCTTAATTCCTTCCCAATAAAATTCTGAATGGTTAAATATGAGACTATCCTTTTTGCCTACAACAATAGCATTACTGAAGAAACTTGTTAACCAAATAAATTTAGAAAGACAATTGCTTTCTTTCTTTCTTTCTTTCTTTCTAAGATTTAGGAAGAGGCTCTCCTTTCAAAAATGATTTAAATAGCTGAAGAGCTGCTCTGGGCTTGAATAGTGGCACTTCATGACCTGCACCTCTTACTGTTGCAAAGGTTAGCCCTTCATACACTTCTGTCCACCCTCCCACCTACATCATCGTAATAATAATAATAATAATAATAATAATAATAATAATAATAATAATAATAATTCATGTGAAATCCAAACTGTCTATCAAAGAAGTATAAAATTACTAATAAACTTCAACTTAATAATATTAGTTTATTGATTATAACAGTGATATTCGAGTTCAAATTTTCATTTGGATCTCTTGAGAAAATGTGAAATTTGTTGATAGGTAGAATTAGGGGGGAAGGGGGTGCAAAAAGAGTTCGAGCCAAATCAATCAACTCAACTGAGTTGATCAGTTCTATTTTATTTAGGTAGTTTGGATTGGATCAGGCGGATTCTTTTAAGGAGTGAAATTCATTTGTTGAGTCGTGTGAAGCAATTTCTTTGTTATTAGACTCATAATATTGGATTAAACCGAATCCAAATTTTGATTAATTGAGTTTGAATCTTTTATGATGGGGGTGCTCGATTCGGGTTCTATATGTTCGGGTTAGGAATCTAACCATGCTCACCCATTGCATTGACTAGCCTTCTAAACTTGATTGATTTTTTTTCTTTTTTCTTTTTGAAGACAATTGAAGAATTCTCAACTTTTAAAATCAGGCTTACAAAAAAAAGATATCTCTGTTCTTGCTAAAGGTAAACAATGACGAAGAAATAAGTAATTAACTAATCAAACCGGTTTGATTAATTAAGATAAGCAAAGAAATACTGACCTGTTTCTTAACATACCAAGGGTACCATGGAAGTTTTGTTGCTAATTTTAGCTTGGACAGGGAGTATCTAGTGGCTGTAACAGGCACAACCGAGTCTACGTCCCCACTATATATATAAACAGTTCAATCCCAATAAATTAATAAAACCCACATTGAAATGTTAACATAATTTAATTATTGCCAAAGAAATCAATGAATTTTTTCCAACCTGAATACCCAAATTCTCAGCCCTTTAGCAATCATTTGTCTGTAAATTGGGAGTATGGAAACTTCTGTGTCGTTCCAGTTTCTATTCAGAGTTTCACTATATTAACAGAAAACGAAACAATTTCCATCAGACTTTGTCGCAATAATTCATTTACAGCTTAACAAAAATGAAGATTTTCACCTGCAGGCAGTCCATTTGTAAGGAATTTTTGTTATGTTGGCATGGAGTGCTTTCTGAACATCAGGCCTATTGTAATAAATCTCAGCATATTTTTCAGTACAAGGATCATATCCAGATAGCTGCCGGAAAATCTGATCACAGCAGACAAATTAAAAACTCGCTCTGAATTAGTCCAACTAAAAAACTCTCTGAATAAGTCCAACTAATACCCATACCAGATTAAAAATCCAAAAAAAAAAAAAAAAACTGTCTAGACAAGAAAAAACCGGGAATTATAAGTTTATATAACCTTATGGGGGCGATGAGGCAATCGCATGGATTGGCGAGTAAATGGGCTGCCATCAGAGTTGTTGCAAGGAGGTGCATAAATGTTATACTGATCAATATTACCAAATTCTTGATCCATAGCATAAGTATACAATGATTCACATTCATCCGATTCTTTCTGCCTGCGAAAATCGCAGGTACTAATGAGTTGCTGATATGTTCTATCAGAGATCATGGCGTGGCTCCACCAGTATGTCACCGTTCCAAGGTTGTCATAGTAGTTATCGGTCACTGCATTTCCAACCTATTTATGCAATGGAAATTCAATTAAGAAGAGAATTTAGCCCTTTAATGTGTCTACTCGGCGCGAATTCAAATTACTAAAAAAAAAAAAAACTAATTAATGAAATTGAAGAGTTAATTAATTACCATGATTCCTTTGAGATTTATTGTATTCTTAGACTTAGAATTATGCATCAGAATTTGTCTAGCCAGCTGAGGAACATAATGGCCAGCATAACTCTCTCCGGTGAGATAAACTTGTCGATATTTGTATCTAGGGAATCGATTCATCCATTGAACCAGGAATTCAAGCGAATCCTGAGCTGCAAATGGCCATAGAATTATATATCAGAATCCATCCACAAAAAGAAAAAAAAAATGGCTTCCTCCATGACATTGGCCCCATGTTATCATGCTTTCTATATAACTTTGTCTTGTATTAGTAGGGCATATATATATATTGGTTTTTTAGTCTGACATCGAAATTAATCAGACTAGTCCAGAACGTATATGGTAGAATTTTGAAGATGGTAAAACACTTTCAGTTATGCTGGGAGAGTTATATACCAATTCATATACAGTTCCTTTGTGGTTAGGAGGACAAATATTAACCCTATAAAGCCCATGTTAACATGCTTCTTGGAAATTGGTCAATTGCATCTTTTGCTATCAATGATGAAGAGTAGGACCATTGGGTATCGTTATTTTAAGGTAGCGGTGCTAGTCGTTCGAAATTTATAATTTACCTACAAGACTATAACCACACATTCTTTTCATTTTTCCTTTTTTGAGAGAGGAGAAATTGATGATGGCAGATTATATAAAAAATAGTCTGTGACATTATTGTAGATGAATCATACCGGTGCGAATATCGCCGGTATCCAGCAAGTCGGAGGAGCGGTTGGTGTAAGAGAAGCCAACACCAGCAGGAGTTTCCAAGAACAAAAGGTTGGCCTCAGTGATCCAGGAAAACTTGTTCAGATATAAACCTGAAGCAGTCTTGTTTATTCTAAATGGGCCTATTTCCTCCGATGCCCCGTAGGCCACAGAAGAGCATCCAGGACCTGAAAATTATAACAATTTCAAAGGGAAATTAAATATCTAAAAAAATTAATTATTTAGAGAGGATGTGCACATTGAAAAAAAATTAATGTAAATGTGAGGTAAAAACTAAAAGGATAGAAAATATGTAAATTTCCACCCGGAATTATTTTTTCTTGAATATATATGACTGAGATGATCCCATAAAAGATTTCTTTAGGCAATAAATAGCTAAATAGCGTAAGGGTAAGAATGATTCTCTATCAAGAACTTGTAGTATGTAGGAAAGGGCCATAATCGTCACATCAGTACTGCTAAATTAAATCTTATTTGTTAATTATTGAAAGAAATAATTTTGATATACTATTAGGTATATGAATTATGGAAAATCTTATTTTAAAACATGGTTAGGAAAGCTTAATTATGTAATTTGAATTAGTAATAATAATTAATAAATATATACAAGGGCCAGGGCAAATGAATACGCTGAACTTTACAAGAATTACTGTATCAGAAGCTGACATGATTAGCTGGCTAATTAACTGTAATTGCTGTGACATAATAATGAGGCCTGGTTTGGAGGTGCTTTCAAGCATTTATCTTTCTGATGACCCTATCCACAGAGAGAAAGACAGAGAAAGAGACAGGTTTCATATATGTATATATTTAATTTTTGTATTATTATGTGATGGCTACTTTTATTAATGTTAGGTTTCGAGATTTTTTTTTTCCTTCTCTATCGCTAGCCAGCCTAAGTTTAACTCAATAATTCTGCAATCATAAGAAAGATTTTATCTTGAGAATGCTGGTTTTAGGTTATAATATAAAATCAAAAGAGAAAACAAAAGTGTGAGGTTGAATTCAATTCTATCCTTTTTATTTATAATTGGTGGTTCGGTCATTCATTTCTTAGCCACTGGTAGGCCATTCAATTCAGCACAGGCCAGTGGCCATCTCCCTCCTGTTTTAGTTTCCTTCTTTGACAATTCTTGCAAACAACAAAGAAAAATGAAATGGGTAAAACTAAAAATTACTGATTTCTGCCAAAAATTAAACAAAAAGGGACAAAAAACACAAAAGTTTGTGTTTTAGACCTGACTTTTTCAAAGGAAGGAAAAAAGAAGAGAAAGTAACAAGTCTATATAGCTTCAAAAGAAACAGAGAAGTTCATTCATTGTAATGTCGGCAGCAAAGAATTACTGCCGGTATATGAACATAAATGAGAAAACAAACACACTGCATTGCATTAATATTGCCTGTATCTCTAAACAAACATTTTTTTTCTTAAAAAAAAATTCTTACCATCATCGTAAATAACCTCAAACGGTCAAACGCAATAACCAATATAACAGTAGCAACATAACTTCATTTTCTTTCTCCTTCAAGTCAACTAATTAAATCCTTCTTAACCATAACTTAATTACAATTAACATAATCTCAAACCATCAAGGACAAGCATAAACACACACATAAAGAAGGAAAGAAAGAAGGTTTTTTTTTACCTCCATTGAGCCAAACGACCAAGGGTTTTGATAAAGGGTCATGAACAGCTTCAGTTAGCCAGTAAAAGAAAGCTCTGCCTGCAACTCTTTCAACAGTAACATACCCAGAAAACTGTTGAAAGGTAACATTTGGTTGGCCAGGAAGTGAAATTATCCTATCTTCTTCTTCTTCTTTACTTGCTGCATGGATGCTGGTAGCTGTAGTAAAACTAAAAACCACAAGCACCATAAAGACCATGGCCACAAAGATCTGTCTTGTAGCCATGATCACCATAAAATTAAGAACTAAGAAAGAAAAAAAGAAGCAAAGAATTAAAGAAAGAACAATGGGTCACTTCCCTAGTTGTGTGTGGTGTGATTTGAAATATGAAGTGAGGTATTCAGGTTAGAATAAATAGGAGAGAGGGAAGAGAGAAAGATCAAGAATCATGATCTATGAATGTCATCACCACCATCTCCTAATATCACAATTCACAACTATTTGGGCACTCCTTTCTCTTCAATTTCATTTTATTTCATGTGCAAAATCAACATGAAATGACCAAAATAGTCCTATAAGTTTAGCTGGTCTTAATTAACTATAGTTTTTTTTTTTAAAGAATGAAGAATGATATTTGAGAAATGTAGTGTTTGTCCACGTAAAACAATAAATTAATTTTATTTTTATTTATTTATTAAAAAAATTAAAGATGGGGGTCTTAATTTTGTCTCAATAACAAGGCAATAGGATCACATGGCTTTCGCTTGCCCATGAAACAGTCCCTTCAATCTTCCATTAATTCCTCTTGTATTCATGTACAAATCTTTGACCACCTTTTTCTAAGTTACTCTAATTATTAGAATTAATATTATGACTGCCTAATGATTAAAAAAGAATTCTAAGTCTTGTAAGAATTTACTCTATTATCAATTAGCCATTTGTTCCTTAATAGATGAGGTTTAAGATTTTTGTATGAGAATTTAAAGAGAAAATTATTATTTACTCTATCTAATTTGACATAATATATTAATAATTTTTTGAGTTTTGAAAAATATATGATTTGTTTCCAGTAGTTTAATATAATATACTAGTATATTTTTGATATTTGAAAAAGAATATTATACACTAATAAAAAAGAATATTCTTTTTTGCTCGAATGGTTATTACTAGTAAATCAAATTTACATGAAATGTTAGTGCAATATGTCAAAATTTTAGGGGGTAAATAGTATAATTTTTAAATCTCATGAGGTACTAGTATATTATGTCAAACTATAAAGAGTAAATATTATATTTTTCAAATATTAAGAAAATACTAATGTATTATGTCGAACTAGTAGTTTTTTCTAATTTAAAAATGTATTTAAAATATAGATAAAATAATATATTACCCTTAGATAATTAATTATTTATATATGGAATATAGAGCTTTAAATGAATAGTTGTATATAGAAGAGAGAATTTTAAATAAAAGTAGAATAAGAAAAAAATAATTATATTAATATATAACTATAAAACATTAAATATGTTGCAACAAAAACAAAAACCTTAAATTATATTAATTTAGTTGGAGATTGAACTCAAAATCCTTTTCAGCCACTAAATTAAACTTTTATCGGAACAAAGCGAGTAGCCGAATATACATTTTAACCAATATCTTTTTACTTTTAATAATTATTGTTATGGATAAGATTTTTTTTTTTTTTTTTGTGTGTGTTATATAAGTCTCAAAATCAAGACATTACAGGAAGAGCTAAAGCATCTAGCGCCATTTGGACACACTGTCCCTTGTTATGGATAAGATTTAACATACGAGTAGTTATGATTTGATGAAAAAGAAAATGGGGGGTTTTGTCATATAGGGGAGTAGTTGTATTTTAAATGTGAAGAGACTATACTTTTGAAGCCTAATTTGCCGCTAGTAATTATTGTCTTGACGCAGAAAAAGGCTTTAAATAAGGTGTAGTAGCTATCAATATCAAACTTACCCTATTGCTATTTCAATGCCTTTTTTGCAGGAAAAGTGCCAAAAGGTTGGGATTCTTTAACGCCTTTCATGCGTGATACGCTATTCTTCACCTTCCTATTGGTATTTCATAGGCACTCTTTTTTTTTTTTTTTTGGCTACAAGGGTCAAATTGGAGATTGGAATTCCAAATATTATAACTCTGATAATCACCAAAACAGTATCAATAACCTAAAATTTATTAGTTTAAGCACTCCACATTTTTTCTTGGGTTAAAATCACATGTATTTTCAATCAATCGACTAAAACTACTGAAATTAATCCTACTCATGGCATGTAGGACCTCAAAAACAGTAAACTATTATCTCATGAGTTTTAAAATAGCTACATATCTAGAATTCGAACTCGAAATCTCTAGTTTCCTCTTATAAATACTCTATATTTTGATTGGCTATATATGCAGTATATTCAGTATATGATTGTTTGGTATGGGTAGATTAGGGGAACTTACCCCTACTTTTCCCCACTTTTCTTTTATTTTTATTACTTTTTATTTCAAATTTCCTCCCTTTTTCAAAACCGAAATTCAACTATATATTATCGATACAATGCAAAATCTTTGACCAATTGTTATATGCTATATTTTGATCCATATAGAATTTTGGATCAAGGTTCATTATACATATAAAAGGTGATAGTAATTTTGTAAATAAATCAAATTTATACAGCTATCAACCATACGGTAGCATTTTTATAAATATTCATTATCTGTCATTAAATAAAGGTTCATTAGTTCGTTAAAAAAAATTCATTACAAATAAAATAAAAGTTCATTAGTTTATTGATAAGGTTCATTACGAATAAATTGAAAATATTCATTAGTTTATTGAAAAAGATTTATTACATCATTAAAAAAAAAATTCATTATGAATAAAGTAAAGTTTCATTAGTTTATTAAAAAAAGCTCATTATGAAAAAATAGAAGTTTATTAGTTTAATGATAAAGTTCATTACGAATAAACTGAAAATGTTCATAAATGAACTAAATGTTTATTGGTTTATTGAAAAAAATTTAATAGTTTATTAATAAAAATTCATTTCTTATATTAATACAAGCTCATTTTATTTTTCTATGTACTTAATTTAAAAGATTTTTTTTTTTGTTTTTATTTGTAGGTATGAATTCATTAAATTATCTTCAAATAAACTCAAAACGTAACCAAAAAATTGAGACAAAATGTGCCAGAAAAACAATAAATCAAGACAAATAGCATATGAAAATGCAAAAAAAAAAAACAAAATAAATATTGATTTTGTTTTAAAATAAAATGAACATTTATCAATAAACTAATGAATCTTTTACTAATAAACTAATGAACCTATATTAATAAATAAATCTGTATAAATTTATTTTATTTATAAAATTACCACCGTACCTCTCATATGTGTTAAGTCCATATTGCAATATAAATATTGTCCACGATATAATTTGCGATATTCGACAGGAAAATGCAAAAATTCATTTATATATTATAGTATCTAGTGACAGATTATAAATGAGAAATCGAGTGTAGCATTGTTGGCCCATCGTTGAATTTTTATTCCTGTATTTAAAAGGCGACGGAGTTATTGCCGATACTTTAGTCACAAAATTGTAAATGTACAATAGTCACCAGTAAACAATGGCAATTAGTTGTCTGTCATCAATCATAAGCTATCAATAATTTATAATTAATTATAAATTATTTACTAATTAAGTATTTAAAATTAATTTTAATTTATAAAATAACTATATATTATTTCTCATAATTAAATTTCCTTTTAATATAAATTTTAAAAAATAATGCATTAAATTTTTTGATTGTTGACTTATATATTAATTTTGCTGAATATTTTTTTTTGTTGGTAATAAGCAATTTTTTTTTTAATTTTAAGAGGATGAGATGCAGTGAGTCTCTTCCAGTTTAATTAGATATCTCAATCAAATTTAAATTCTATTATGCAGTTACCTTAAAATTTATAAGCGAGTGTTTTGCTGCATTTAAAATTTTATCCGATACAAATAAAATTAATCTCAGTAGATATTGAAAATACATATTATTTGAAAAAAAAAATTGTTAGTTTAGTTTTATAACAAAATACTATTTTATGTAACAAAAAGGGCCTTTTCTGTATAGTTCCCTTACCGTGCACGCGAGTGGGGTGTCAAAAGTTGAAATATATATATTTCGTTAGTGTCTTGTACACCTTTTTGTAAAATAAAAAAAAAAGTTGAATTCTATGTATGGCATGGTTTGAGGCCATGGTTAATGGCTTTGATGATGGATGTTTTGGACTTATTTTGCCCTTCCTCTTTCCCACATATATATATATATATATAAAGAAGTTGAATTCTATCTCCCCTCACAATTTTTTTTTTTTTTTATAATCGTCCATTTCCATTATTTTGCTTTCCAAAATTGTTTTTTATCCACCTAAATTTGTCTACTTTTTTTCATTTTTATCCTATTTATCATCTAATAATTTTAAAAAATAAAAGTAAATTAGCACTTAGTGATGCAGTGGCAAGGAATGTAACATTAAACGATGTGTAAGCGGATGGAATAAAAGAGAAACAATGTAAACTAAATATTACTTCTTTTTATATTAATAGATAGTAATGTAGACAAAAAATATAATAGAGAGGGCAAAATGAACGAAAAATTTTGGAAGATAAAATAATAAAAATGAACGATTATATAAAATTGGATATGTCTTAAGCCTAATTATTTTTGTTATCAAGCATTGTGACTGATAGCTCATTATATACTCTTTCTTTACTCTCTCAATTTTTCTCCCATCTTGTTGATTTTCCTTGTCAAATTTGGAATTTAATTTAGTAATGTGATGCATAATCTCTTTGCTTACACGTATATAATTATAGTGGATTAGTTATGGGTTAGTGGCTCTTGCTTCCTAATGAATTTTTGTTCATGGCCTTTTTGCAAACTGCAAATGCTTTAGGAAGATTCTTCTGCTGAGGTTTGTAGCTTTGTTTTTAACTTGGGATTCTCTTATTCTTTACGCTAACCTCAAAATGTCTAATATGATATTTGCTTTCTTTTCTCTTGTTTGGAATTTTTGTGGGTAAGTGAAGATAAAGTTGGAAAAAAAAAAAAAGAGAAAAAGATATAATCCCTTAATGGTAATAATCTAAGATAGGTACAAGTTAATAGTAAAAAACTTAAATTGGATAAATGGGGTTGTCTTGCACCTACAACAAATGCAGAATAAGAAATCTTGTTCAAGCAAATCACAATATGAGTACAAAAATATCCTATACATGAAAATGGAAATGGCCTTGTGAGATGACATGTGGTGTTCATGTTCATGATTATCCTAATAATAATATGCCCTATACAATTTTTTTTTTTTTTCATTTTACCCTTTGATGGGATTTTGATTTTTTTTTTTTACAAGTAAATTTTATTTTATTAATAATTGAGAAGAAAACCCATCAAACCTAAATACTGGGGTAATGAAAAAATTCATGTCTAGAGCTGAATAATAAAAATTAGAGCAAAACAACCTCTTGTTTTAAGAAAAAAAAAAGAATAAAGAGAAAACCGATCAGCAGAATAAAAAAAAAAAAAGCAACAGAACAGTAAAAAAACAAAATCAAAGAGAAGACAATCTATTCTTCCTATTACTCCAAGATTGAACAGCTACAGAAGATATAAAGAGAGTATTCATGCCATCAGAAATTAAAATTTTAAAATTCATGATTCAAAATTTCATTAAAATTTTAGATTTATTAATTCTATAAATTTATTAAAATCTATAATTCTAATACATCAAGCCTAATAATAATAATAATAAAGTATTTATATATGTGGGTGTACTACAGCGCTAGTAGAAGTAGGGAGGCTAGTAGAAGTAGGGAGTAGGGCAAGATAAGAGTAGAAGCAATAATGATAAATAGAGAGAAGAAAGTAAAGCAAA
>CATIWF010015898.1:0-31089 GCA_949630135.1 Balakata baccata | reverse complement strand
CCTTCCATTCTACTTTTCTTACCCATGTAAGAATGCATCTCTATATATAAACACAAGTCCAACTTCAATTCTTAGTGATGTGGGACAAACTCCCACTCACTTTTCACCTTTAAATCTCCTTATCATGGAGCTTACTTTGAGCTTCAATTTCTATTAACACATTTTCCATTTTGAGCATATGAATACATTAATTCATAGTCCTCATATCAAAGAACATATATCCGGGTCTTTTTTTCAAAACCGAGTTGTGGGACCCATCCGAATAATTCTCTCAAAATGGCTCATAATCACAATTTTTCCAACACTTTTGTGCTCATTTTCTTTCAATGTTTGGTTCGTTTTTCATTTTTCTCCTTCCACCTCTTGCCCTACTTGAGACATCACTACAATAACGGTATCTGTAGGTAGAAGAAGCTGCTGCAATTGTAACAGTGATGGTGTTCGGTTGCTGAAATGGTGTTTGACAACGATTTGTTTGCGTGTTTGATTTTAATTGACTATGATCGATTTTTTTCCCTGCTCTATTTATCAACCACTGCATATTCTCTAAACAGTGTTCTAGTGATTAATTTAATTGACTAATTGCTTTTTAATTAGGATTTGTCTGTGTTATTGTCTTTTTTTTATTCTTTGTTTTTTTGGTAAAAATCACTAAGATATCTCTAAGGTATGGGAGATTGAGATCTGATGATAAGTTTTGAGATTTAAGTTGCTATTGAAAAGATTTAAACTTTTAGTGGTTCTGCTATGTGTTTTATCAACAATATAAAGCATTTTAAACTTTTGGAAGCAATAAACAGTAGCAAATATCGCATATTGCTTATTTTTGTTGGTGCATCCACAGGCCTCTTGCACGTGAAGGAATAAATGCCGAGCAGCTTGCACGAGATCTTAAGTCTTTTGAATTGAAGGTAAATTTTTGTTCTTATTGTGGTTGATGTATACAATGTAGGCTCAATGAGTGCAGGTTTTTAAACCGTATCAAAAATTTCATGACTTGATTCCCCATTAATTTGCATTTTTTAATTTTAAGTGGACTATGATGCATTGATAGACACTGAGGCAAGAATGTGAAGTACTATGGTTTTTTTAATCTGTTTAATCTTGTTAAAATGAAAAGTTTATTGTTTAGTAATTACACCAATTTATCCCACCATCTCTCTGCCATGGCAGGTGTGCTTACCTTGCTTGATTACCATTTTCGTTCAATATCTGATGTAGCATAGTAGGATTTGTGTTTAAGCCCCGGTTCTTACTTATGTTTGGTTTGATGGTTCTCTTTGTTTCTTCTCTGCGACACTTTTACTTCAAATTCACAAATTTGTATATTGTCTTTTTCATTCATCTTCATTTCTCTTTGTAGACAACTTTTGAGGATGTCTTTCCTGCTGAGGCTACAAGCATTGAAGAATATTTGCAACAGGTAGTTTTGAGCGTTTATTATAAGATCCTTCGTATCTTCTTGCAAATGTATTATTACTTATAGGACGTTTATATTTTATAAATATTTTTGTTTTAGGTTCATGAAATGGCAATGGTATCAGCGATCCAAGAAGCGCAAAAGGATAATCTTCGAAGCTTTAGTGATTATATGATGAAAGTTTTGGAGGTAAGAGAAATTCACATGCACATGGAATTGGGAAATTTTCTTCACATTTTTAATTATAATGGCTGAAAGAATCATGGTCCAGTACTCAATATTTTTAAAATTTTCTTATATAATTACATTTCTCTAAAAATTTGCAAGAGTTTTTCTGTGGTTAATTGTTGTAACAGCATGTAAATTAATGTAATGGGTTCCCTTGTGATGTTCTACATTATTGTTCTTGCTAATGAATTATGTCAAGTATCATTGTCCTGAATTTTCAATAAGAGAACAAGATAATGCTAAAGAATATCTTGAAAAGCCTATATGCCTATGACAACGGAGATTAATTTCATTCCGTTAGCAGTACCCGCGACATATTAGTAAACAGCTAATGATTATCTCTGTTGCGCAATGCAGCTAATTCAATTGCTTGATATAACATATGATAACCTATAGTAGGAAGATTGGCAAAAAGAAAAACGTGATTTTCTTCAGAGCCTGGGCCGGATTTCAACATTACCCAGGACCAATGCAGTTGATACAAGTGTTGGAGGCACTCGTTCAGGTCCAAGTAGCATCTGTGGCCTCCAGTCCTCAGGTTCTGGCCTAACTGGCATGGAGCTTGTACCCTTGGATAACAAGCCAATATTGGAAAAAAGCTGCAGTCTATGCTGAAGCTGTGAAGAATCTGAATACTGCAAGATAACGCGGCTTGCAATTTAAAGTATGATTCTTATTTTACCAAATATTTTTTCAGCATGTTGAGATTTACTATGAATCTTATTAGTTTTCTAACTGAATACTAATTAAATAGCATTATGCTGTCATCTTGACTGCGCAAAAGCAACTTGGCTGCTATACAGACTACTGGAAGCGCATGTTGACATTCGATGATAAAATTCTCTCTAGTAACAGTCACCTAATAATGTGCAGTGATGCTTTTTTCTGATCTAGGATAGCACATAATTTGCTCTCATATCAAAAAAACAAAAAATTTGCAGCAGAGTTTTGTTTTGTTCAAACTTAAGATACAGGAAGTTCTAGGTACCTTAGCAGCTAATCTGGAAGTGGGAGGAAAAAAAAATGGGGGCTGCATTTCTAAGAGAGAACATGAGTATGAACCAAAAGAAAAATGGGTATTTCTAACTTAAGAGTGAAACAATCTAATAATTTCTTCAATAGCAGATTGAATTTACTTAAAAATCTCATAGCATAACTGTTTGAAACAAAGTCTATATTGAAAACTACACAAATAGAAAATACAGTATATCTTAAAAATAACTGATACGATCATATGAGAATGGAAAAGGATACTTATAAAAATCGAATTCAATTCAATTCAATTGTACACCATCCACCCACTTGAGTTTAGGCAGAACTTTAGCAAGAAATAAGGTAAATTTTTCATCAGCAATTGCATTCCCCACCACATCTAATTGTGTCAAGTTCAAGCCTTTCAGCACCAAAAAAGCTTCCCAATAATTTGTCAAGTTGACATCATGAATCCCAATTTTTTCCAGCTGCCATTCACTTTGTACTGTATGAGACAAAGGAGAAGAGCACAGATACCTTGTGGTGTCAATAGTATGTGCACCTATGTCGTTATGTGAAATATCCAGCACTTTCAATGACTTCAAATGCCTCAAAGGTTCCAGAGCAGTAAAATTAGAGAGTTTGTTTTTACTCAAACTCAAGTATGACAGTAACTGCATAGCCTCCAATCCTGCCATAGTATACACAAATATTAGAGATTATTTTCCCAGTCAAGAACACAAGCAAAAATGAATCACAAATTGAAGAACTTAATTTCTGGCTCTCTTAAAACTAGACCATGTACATGACAGTAATTATTCAGAAAAAGGAATGCTTGAGACTGGAAATCATGTCACTGAAGTACATAAGATTAAAATGCAGCATTTTTGAAAACAACACTGAAAACCAAAAAAGAAGGATTTGATTTCAGAAAATATAAAAGCAGTTTAGATAGGAGGAATCCATTGAAGCCCCCTCTAACTTGTGAAAGCAGTTCACCTTCAATTGATTTAAGTTCATTTTGACTCAGGTCTAGCATTTGGATCCACAATAATTTCTCGATAGACCCCATTCGTGATAGTGATAATTTATTCAGTCGTAAGCATATAGGATATTCCCTGCTTGATGAAGTCAAATCCCTATAGTGGAAGCAGCGACTCAGCACAGACTCCTTACTGGAAATCACCTGCAGTCATAATGAAAATGAGAATTTGTTCACCTAATTTAAAATTTAGTTACTGATCAAAATCAAGAAACTGACACCAGTTTATCATAAATGGAATTCTTTGATTCAAAATTAAATAACATGAGATGACAATCTCCTATATTTCAATGAAATAGATTAAAAGTGTGCAAGACATGACAATCTCCCATATTTCAATGAAATATATATCATTGAGTAATTTGGTGTTTCCTCCATCTTAAGTAATAGTCAGCTAGTCCAACGAGACAGGATAACACCAAAAAAATGCAATTATCTTTGTCCTTATAACAAATGACATGGAATGTTGACAGGGCTACCTAAAAATGTAACAATTCTAGTCTCTACTCTCCAAAATTTATTGACATTCCAAAAACCTGAAGTATTACTCTCCAAAATTTATACACTCCACAACCTGAAGTAAAAAAATCTGCCCTTATTACTTCAAAGAAAAAGAAAACACCTGTTCCAATGAAACTAAGCTGTATTGATCCTTGTAATATTGAGAATGTGATGGATCCAACTTCATTAAGTCTTTATATAGTCCAAGAACTTCTTCAGAGTGGTCCAGTTTCCCAGAAGACATTAATGCATCATGAGCTGTTAACAGTCTAGCTAGTGTAAGCTTTCCAATTTTGCTGCAAAACAGAAAAAACACAGGCAGAAGCAAAATTGATATTATAGGCTTCACAGATTTAATGGTAGCCCATTGGATAAAGCAGGCTTACCAGTCAGACAACTCACGGAAGTTTTGCATCTCTTCTGTTATAATGTTAGCTTGCCATGTAGCAGCCGGCCCATGTTCACTTTTCATACTTGGGTGGTAAAGAAAAGCAACTAAATTTGATTCCATCATATGTGGCTCACAAAGAAGAAAGTTTTCATCTATCCATGAAATTCTCTCTATGCCTCCCCCTCCCACAAGTTCCCTCTTGACTGGTTGTAAACGCATTGTAAATACAAAATGAGAAAAATCACTATAGTGAAAACCACTAGAAGAAATGATTCCTTGACAATGTCCCAAGATAACCTCTACAGGATATGCTTCTAAAGAATGGGGATTCATATTAGAAAAGCTTAACCACGTACCCCAAACTTGAGAAGCCCTAGTGCTATTTGTTGAAAGAGGAGTCCAGAGAAGATTATCATTTGTGATAAATTGGGATGTAACTGTTACTGTGGATGAGTTCACACCTTCGACAGCTTGATTAAAGTAAAGAATGAGCGGAAATCCATAATCAAATTGCAGTTTATTGAAAGGAGAACAACCAGAACTTTCTAGGCACCTCTCTCCTGAGAGAACTAGATCAGAACCATGAGCAGGCCATGAAGACACAAGCAGAGGAGACTCATTTTTAACAGTTTGGTGAAGAAGCCAAAGATGATAAAACCAACCACTTTGATCATCTGGATCTGTAAAAAGAGCTTGGCGTACCAAATCATACTCCTCTGTTAAAACCTCATCTTTTTTTGAAAACCGTTCAACATTTTTCTTCACCAAATTAGATAGAAGAACACTGCAAAAGTTTCTCATCATGTAAATAATATCAATGCAATTTCCCAGCAAAACAGGAGGCAGCATATGGATAGCACATGTTCCCAACAATAAGCAAGAAATCTTAATTATCATGGATTCATCACTTTTTTTTTTTGAAACGGATACTAAGCTAACACAGAAAGCACAGCTGAAATGTACATCCCTATGTGCTCAGAGAGTTTCAAGAATTTCATTAGCTCAATATTGTTAGGAAAATAAATTTGTGATGATACATAGATTAGACAAAATTGAATCAAATCAATAGGCAAAACATCCTTCAAAATAAGCGAGCACAATCAACAAGCCTCCCAAATAACCATGTGATAACTGGTCTCAGTAGCATTCTTGGACAAGTATATAAAAAAACTCGACTAACTACTTTAATTACCAGTAATCAAATCTAGTTTCAATAACTGAAGCAATTCACAAACAATTTCAGTTTACAACGAAATAAAACCATACCTTCTATTGTGCCATGCAGAATAGTTACTGATGGTAGCCTCAATTAGATTAGTGGTGAAATCTAGTTCATCCTCCTCCGATCTGTTCATCAATGCAGCTACAAATCTAGACAGTAACAATTAAAGAGCAAGATCCCTGAATGGCACAATGCAGATATCTAGTTGAGTCAAGGATTAAAGCACTTATAAGTTTAGTCTTCACCTCCGATAACTCCAAGCATGAAAATTTCGGGGATCAGATCTCTGAAACTCTTCCAAGAGCCTCAACTCTTTCTCCATTGAAGAATGCCCTTTAGATAGCACCCATTTACGATGATGCCACGCCCCATACGACTTAAAATTTTGCCTCAGCGCTTTCTCTACCTGCAATATTACCTTATCTATTAAGCTTAAAAGAAATCAGGACAAAAAAAAAATTCTAATAGTTCAAATGAGGCTAGGTTTTTTGCTTTCAGGACCTACACTAACTAAAATTTAACACTCAAAAAAACAATTAATTTAAATATGATGTAGAATTGAAACGCACCACTCGAAGTTCTTCATCAAGAATCGACTTGAATGAGTTAGGCTCCGAGTCAGAGTGAGCCAGATTGTATTCAACGGCGAGCTTTCTATAATTCCAAGCAGTGTAACATTCTGGATTCAACTCAAGAAGCTTTGCACTAAGCTCAACAGCTTCCTTAGTATAACTACAAAGAAAAAATTAGTAAAAAAAAGAAAAGGCGAGGAAATTGAATAAAGGAGAAATAGATAATACATTTTCTGGTGGTGATTGGATAACAACTCAGATTGGAGAACTCGTAGCTTCTCCACTTTGGCAGCAGAAGCTGCTTCCTCGACCGGTTTTGAGGGATTGCGTGGTCGGCCGTGCATTTTCTTGCCCAATCTGGCAACACTTTGCAGAAGGAGAAAGTCTTTTGCCAACTAGAAAAGGATTCAGTAAATATGTGTAATTAATCCGTTGATTTTTTGTGAGAATGAATATTAAGCCGGATGAGATTATGGACCGCAGGCCCATGGACCATAGCAGATTCACTTTGAAAAATTCGACGAGGCCTACATAACTCTATAGGTTATGCCGGCCCGACCAACATCTCATCCTACTAACATAGTGCGTAGTAGGGCTGTAAATGAGTCGAGCCGAATAGTAAAGAGCTCGACTCGTTAGATTTTTTGTTAAGCTCAAGCTCGATTCGAGCTTTAATATCTAAACTCGAGCTTGGCTCGCATTAAAATTAGTAGATTTGCGAGCGGCTCGAGCTCGATTCGTTAAAAGCATGTTAAACATACTTAACGAGCTTAGCTCAACATTGAGCTCGATAATCATATAAATGAGCTTGAGCTCAATTCGTTAAAAGTTCGTTAAGCATACGTAACGAGCTTAGCTCGATAATCATATAAATGAGCTCGAGCTTGTTAATCAAATTTCATTAAAACAAACTTATAAATGAAAAAATAACAAAAAAAAAAACAAATTTAGAAAGCAAATTAATACAACAAAGCAAGAAAAATGAAAATCTTGCTAAAAAAATAAACAAACTAACAAGTACAACATAAAATCAAATTAAAATAGCTCATAGTACAAGTCTCAAACACAACTCCTACGAGAAATGAAACTACAAGTGCAAATTAGTAATTCTAGTCAAATGAAAAAAGAGTCTCTCTTCCATGCCACAATATCAATACATAAATCATGATCTTGTACAATGACACTGCCCAAGCAAAACCACAACTACAACACCAATACAAAAAATCTTATTCATGTGCTTTCATATGAAAATGAGAAAGTAGTAAGAAGTGAAATCAAACCAGCATTATCTTAATACAAAATACAGCACAATTTGAACTTTTTCTTTCAAATCCTTTGTTTCTGCTATTTACCAAACATTCATGCATAATGAAATTTCATTTTCTTGACCTATGCACAGTGAAGAACGATAAGAAAAGGCATTAAAGATGCATCCAAGACTAATCCACAAATAATGTCAAGACAAAGGAAAAAATCAGCTTAAAGCAGCAGGAAATCAAGCTCCATTGATGCACACCTTCACTTCTATATATATATATATATGATAATGGGAACAAAGTGTCTCCCTAAATATCTAGACAGAATTGAACTGCAAATGAATTAATTAAATAAAAAATGAAAAGATAATGGAATCTAATAACAATAAGTCGAACTTTGGATATTTTTAGCTAAGGTGATAATTACCTAAATAAGTGGGACTATTCTTTAGATTGGCCTTTATATGTGCCTTGTTATTTCCTATTGTCTAATTCAGTTTCAATAATTTAAATAAGCATTTTCTCTATCTCTATCTTTGCAACTTACAATAAAAAAGTAAAGACATTATAAACAACAAATAAATAGTACGTCGATTTTGAACACCTAAAATTATACAAAACACTTACACTTTTCCAAGGAGCCACAAAATAAATTTTTTATAATAGGTTCCAAAAGGCAATTCATTAATCGAAATACACTATTTCAAACCATTAAAAGGAATTAAAAGAAGAAATTGACTAATGGGACCTAACAAAGAACTTGCAAATGGAGATGAAGTTCACCTATGGGACAATGATCTAGTTTAAACCATATTGAGGGCAATGCAAGAATTATTCCCTTCTCAATACTTATGGCAGCAATCTGTACATGCATATTTAGAGGTAAATCTCAACCTGATAAGAAATGAAATCTTGTTTTGTACCACAAGAAAAAAAAAATCTATTTGTAAAAGAATTTTCGTTCATGCATATAGACTTCTTACTTATATGTAATATAAATGAAATTTTACACTTAGAAACCTAATGAAATACATCTACTTTTCGTTCTTCTCCATTACCACTCAGATAAATCCATTTAAAAACACAAAGAATTTCGCAAACACAAAATAATGACAAACAGAGACTCATTTTTATTAGCATGTAAATTATCAAAAGTTCTAAATGATCTACTGTTCTTTCTTCAATCCAGAAGTGACTAGGAAAAATGAAATAACAGTGCTTCAAGAATGTCATAAATAAACCAAATACAGCCTCATTTCCTGGTTCTTACATTTCAGCACAAAAATGAGCAATCAAGCCAGAATATTGTCACATCCAATCAAGTATCTAAGGAATATAATTATTACAAAGGGCATCCACAATAAGATAGCACATAGTACAGGAACGACATATTCACTTATAATAGGCAATGAGAAAATATTTGACCTATAAAATATCTAAAAACAAGTTTCAAATGCACCATGCAAAAGTCAAAATTAATCCATCCCTTTATTTATTTATTCATTTATTTATTTGGTTTTGTTTTCTAATGATCAAGTTTGTGGCTATATACACTAAAATTCTGAACCATCATGTTCCTCCAAGTGAGCTTTATTCCAAGCAAGAAGAATGCCAAGTGCAAATATTATAACCAAAATGAAACACAGAAAAATCCACTATGCTATGGTACGTCTGCAGTTCCTGTTGTATTCAATTCTTCTTCATCTCAGAATGATATATTTTTCTTGCATTGACCCAAAAAATTCTTCTTGGTCCAAAACTTTGCCTAAAAATAACGGTTACATTTGGACAAAGGTCTTAAAAAGAACATAACCTGGAGAATAAAGGTCCCTCTGACTTTCATATATATAGTGCTTAATGCACAATAGGTACTTAAGAAGGGTCATATATTACATATTGCCCACATAATGTTCTCATAAAATTCATTCATAACCTACTGTTGCAGGATCTCCATATTAGTTTCTATAGCTTATTTTCTAATACTTTCTCTGCTTATGTCTAAGACAAAATTAGTTTAGTCTTCTAATTTGTTCTCTTTTTATCTCTGATTTAATTAGCTCTTTGTAGTTGTTACTTTCTCACTCTCTGGTACTTGTGTTTGCTCCATTCACTACAGAATAGCTTATTACTCGTCTGTCATTTTTTTATATTGAGCAAAAAAAAAAAAAAGAAATCAGAATTTGAGCTTAGGGCAAGCACAAAAAATGCAAAATATAAATAAATCAGAGCATGACCACAGTAGACCTAAAACAAAAAAAGAACTAATGGTGGACAATAAAATAATCAGATCCAAAGCATCAAAAAATTAAAGCAAATCATCTGTCTCACTAAAACTAATGCAAAAAAAGAAAGAAAGACAAAAGAGAGGAAGAGAGAGAGAGGGAAAATGTTCTAACCAGTGCAAAGGAAGAGGAGATTCGCAGAAGTAGATTGAAGATCCGCTGCGGATGCTAGAGCTTGAGAGGCAGATCGGCAGATGGGATTGGGAGGAGGGTCTGCTGATACTCAGGTTTGAAAGAGAGAATGAAATCATTTATATGATAGCATAATAGTAAATAAGATGATTTATTAAGGGCATTTTGGACTTTGAAAAACTTAAAACTGCTTCCCCTGTTCAGCTCAGACCATGGCTATAAAATGAAGCATGCCTTTTGTGCTTTTTACAAACCATAGTTTTTGTATTGTTAAACCAGCTTTTACACCTTTAACCAAACGCTACTGAAGGAACTTACTTTTTGTCTGCAACCTGCTTTTTGAGCTTCACACTGTAGCGCCAAACGGACCCTTAAACTGAATTTCCAATAACATTGTTTTGTAACTTTATTTTCATGAGATCAAAAGATGCAAAATTCTGTAAATATAGACCTGGAATAAGTATCTTTAGTTAAAACTTGACTTGTGTGAGTGAAAGATGCATAAATATAATTGAGTAAAAATCTATATTTAACGAAAATCACATATATAACCATGCATAATCTATGGGTGTTTTTGGAATAAATTTGGAAAAAATGATTTTCAAAAAAAATTTTATATATTTAATATTTTTGAAAAATAGATATTTTTTATAAGCCTATTTAACAGTTTAAAAAAATAACAAAATTAATTAATTAAATAAAAAATTCAAAATTTATATTTGGAACACTTGTAAAAAATAATTTAAACATATAGTATAACTATATAAACATAATATTATTAGCATATATGATAAAAAGGTATAATAGTATAAAGTATACTGAATATATAAAATATTAAAGTAGTACAAATGTAATTTACTTTATATGAGGTTAATGGTTCAATTTTTTTTTCTTAAATTTTAGCTATCACTTAAAATTTAAAAAAAAAATTTTTTTATAATACTGCAAAAATTTAATATAATTTTTCAAAAGGTGAAATTTTCAATAATTTCTGATAGTAGTTAATAATGTTTTAATTAAAATTTAATGCACAATTTTAGAATAAAAATTATAAACTTAATTATAAAACAATATTCATTTAATTTTTATGACTCTAATTAAAAAAATCAAGCTATGAAAAACTTCTATAGTTTTTCGAGTTGAATCTTGATTTTTTTTTTAGTAAATTACTATAACCCCATGAGATTTGGTTGTTAAATACACTAGTTGATCCATCTATTTTTAGAAATACATTATAAAGTCCGTCATGTTTGGTTTAATACATTATACAGCCATTTTGTTAACTTTTTCCATTACATATAAATAAAATGTCAAATTTATCTATATTTTTTATCTTAAAAAATACTAAAAAAAATATCAAAAAAATTTAATATCATCAACTTGATACCAAAATGTCAAATTTTTTTTTTAATCAGGGATAGATCCAGAAATTTTCTTCAGTGGGTGCAAAGTTAATTTAATAGAAATCAAAATTTATATAAAGATTAATTCTTTATAGCGTTTATGAGATAAAATATGTTTAAAAATAAGTAAATCATAATCATTTTTGTCTCTATTTCTAATTATATTGTGATGTCTTTCATAAATTTGTTAAAATTCTTAATTATCTATTGCCACGAAAAAAATTTAACAAAAAATAGAAATAAATCAACTATTTATTTTTACATCAAGTAATACATGAAATAACTTAAAATATTTAAAAATCAAGAAAACCCTTTTTTTTTATATATTCTTCACGTCCAAAATCATTAAATAAAAATAAAAAAATGAAAAGAGAAATAAAAAAATATAACCAATATATATCAATCCTCCAATAATTAAATATTCAGTATTCACATACTAATGAATAATAATGTTATAAATATATAAAATCACCAAAACATTAAATAATATGTAATATAAAAAGAGCCAAAAAAAAGTAATATTTTTTTAATATTTTTTAATAACTTATTATATAAAATATATAAAATTAAATTTTACTTTTCTAAATAGGGTAAGATATCAATATATATATATATATATAAGGACTAAATTGAATAATAGGAAACATGTGAGGAGGAACGGGGGCAATTGCCCCATTGCTTCCGCTGTGTATCCGTCTCTATTTTTAATATTGTATTTTTTAAATTAATAAAATATCAAATTTATCAAAAAAATAGATAAAGATATATTTATATTTTTTTAGTTAATTAACGAAATGTTATAGTTAATTAATGGAATATTTCATTAAAAATAAATGAGTGATCAATCAGTGTATTAAAACTAGACCCGAAAAATTTCGTACTGTATTTCAGTGAGAAAAAAAGAAAAAGACCGGAAAGAGATACAGTAATTTGTGAGTTGAAGCGACAAGAAATGGCAAATAAACAGGACATTAGTGGTTGGACTGATCTGCTTACCTCCTCCACGAAGCTTCTCGAGCAAGCTACTCCTTCTGCTCAGTTCCCTCCTCTCCAGGTCTACCACTTTCCTCTCCTTCTTTTCTCTCCCGTTTTTCATTTATTTCCCTAGAAATGTCACTTACAACTCAAATTTCAAGCATAATTAGTCTTCTAATATTAGAATATACTTTTGCTTACGATAAGACTCAATGTGAAGAAATATTTTGACAAATTAAAAATCCATTTTAGTTTTCCTATCATTTTTTTAAAAATTTACTCCATGCTCTACAACAAATTTAGTGAAGTGAAAGAAAAAACCATTGTAATTTTATTTTTTTTATTACGTGACAATTAAGGTAAAATGACAGTCTGAATCTGGTTTTCTTCAGCATATGCTCTTTTTAAAGTGGAAAGTATAACACATTGCTCCATATTTTATACAAAATACTTTTTTACACCCCTTTTGTATTTTAGATTTTTATACTATTTTTTAAGAATATATGATAATTTTACTCTTTTTTACTTAAATGGTAGTTTTATTGTAATTAAACTCTATCTAATTAGATTTTTTTCCACCATTATTTTTTATGGGTTGAGAATTGAATTGAAATTAAAAAAAAAACCTTAAATTAATATTTTTTTATTTTTTAAATTAATTAATTTAAATTCTCCCATATATGTTACATATTAAATCCACATATCTCTCTACACATTTTTTGCATATATTTCAAATATACATTTTATTTCACTTTTTTTTTTAATTTTTTAAAATTAATTGTAGAGTTCAAGTTAAGATTTACACATATATGTTACATATAAAATTCGTATACTTGTTAAATATAAAAATAGTTTGCATATGTAAAATATATGCAATTATACTTATTAAATATAAAATTTACATATATGTTACATATAAAATTCATATACTTGTTACATATAAAATCCATATATACATCTCTATATACAAATCTCAAATGTGTGGATGGAGGTAAGGTTGTCTTTGGAAATAATGCTAAGGGTAAGGTAATTGGCATTGATTCCATAACACTTAATGATATTTCAATCGTAGATGATGTAATGTTTGTTGATAGTTTGAAGTACAATCTTTTAAGTGTGAGTTAATTCTGTGATAAGGGAAACAAAGTCACCTTTGGCTCCAATGAATGTCTAGTAATCTCTTTAAATGATTAAGAGATATTCAAAGGAGAAAGATATGTCAATACTTACATAATTAACTTAAGTTAAATAATATTTCCTCTAACTGTTTTGTGTCTATTAATGAAGAATCTTGGCAATGGCATAAAAGACTTGGACATGCAAGTACGAAATTAATTCAAAGCCTTAGTAAGGAAGAACTAGTATATGGGTTCCCAAAGGTCAAATATTTGAAGGATAAGACTTGTGAGCCATGTCAAAGAGGGAAGCAATACAAATTATCATTTAAACACAAAAATATTGTAAGACCTCTACAACTATTGCATCTTGATTTGTTTGGACCTAATAGAATTGCTAGCTTAGGTGGACAATATTATGCATTTGTTATTACTGATAATTACTCTAGGTTTACTTGGATAATTTTCTTAACTCATAAAAGTGATACTTTTGAAAACTTCAAGCATTTTGCCAAAAGAGTCCAAATGAGAAGGGATATTGTATCTCTAAGATTAGAAGTGATTATAGTAAAGAGTTTGAAAATGATATTTTTGAGAAATATTGTACAGAAAATGGCATTTCTCATGATTTTTCCACACTAAGAACTCCTCAACAAAATGGGGTAGTTGAAAGGAAAAATTGAACATTGGTAGAAATGACTAGAACAATGCTTAATAAGTGTGGTCTACCAACCTACTTTTGGACGGAAGCCACAAATACTACATGTTATATTGCAAACCATGTTTTCAAAAGACCCATTTTAAATAAAACCTCTTATGAGCTTTGAAATGGAAGAAAACCCAAGATTTCATATCTTAGAGTATTTGATTGCAAATGATTCATATTAAATACCAAGGACAACCTTGGAAAATTTGCCTCAAAATTGGATGAAGGCATATTTCTTTGTTACTCTACCTCTAGCAAAGCTTATAGTCTCTTCAATAAAAGAACATTGGTTGTAGAAGAGTCTATGCATGTTAATTTTGATGAATCATATATACTTGATCTTGGAAAATGTATTCTGTTGGATGATGTTGTCGTTTTCATAGAGAATCTCAATCTTGATCAAGTGGAACAAGAGAAATCAACAAAGAAGAATAATCTTGATGAGGAAAAACTTCAAGAGGAGAAGCAATCCTAAGCTTAAGAGCAAGAAACCAATGAGCTACCAAGAGAGTGGAGGTTTGCAAGAAACCACCCACAGGAGCAAATCATTGGTGATTATATAAAAGGTGTAAGCACTCGTTCCAAATTTCATGACTTTAATCTTGCTTGTGTATCTGAAATTGAACTAAAGTCAATTAATGAAGCTTTGGATGATGAGAGTTGGGTGATTGCTATGCAAGATGAACCCAATCAATTCGAGAGGAATAAGATTTGGACCTTGGTTCCAAGACCCAAGGACTAACCAATTATTGGTAGTAAGTGGGTCTAGAGGAACAAACTAAATGAGGATGATAACATTACAAGAAATAAGTCTAGATTGGTTGCCAAAGGGTATAACTAAGAGGAAGATATTGATTATGATGAAACATTTGCCCCCGTACTAAGATTAGAAGCAATTCGTATTTTATTAGCATATGCATGCCACATGAATTTCAAATTTTTTCAAATGGATGTGAAAAGTGCTTTTTTAAATGGTTTTATATTGGAGGAGGTCTATGTTGAGCAACTTTCCAGTTTTGAAGATCATGCTTTTCCAAACTATGTTTATAAACTCATTAAGGCTTTACATAGATTAAAGCAAGCCCCTAAAGCTTGGTACGAAAGACTTAGTGCATTTCTTATAGATAATGGATTTTCAAAAAGGCATATTGATACAACTTTTTTTATTAAAAAGCATAAGCAAGACATTCTCATTGTTCAAATTTATATTGATGATATTATCTTTGAGTCTACTAATGAAAATTTTTCCAAGAATTTGCTAAGTATATGACTAGGGAATTTGAAATGAGCATGATGAGTGAGCTCAAATTCTTCCTTGGACTCTAAATTAAGCAAAGCAAATATGACATCTTTATCAATCAATCCAAGTACACTAAGGAATTGATCAAAAAGTTTGGGATGGATGAATGCAAGAATGCTAAGACTCTAAGGGGTATATCAACAAAATTAGACAAAGATGAAAAAGGTAAAGTTATTGATGAAAAACTTTATAGAGGTATGATTGGCTCACTGCTTTATTTAACCGCCTTTAGACCTGATATTATGTATAGTATATGCATATGTGCTAGATTTCAATCATGTCCTAAATAATCACATTTGAATGCTGTAAAAAGGATTTTGAAATATCTTAATGGCACCATATATTTAAACCTATGGTATCCTAGGAATACTTTATTTCATATCATTGGTTTTTCAGATGCCGACTATATCGGTAGTCTTCTGGATAGAAAAAGCATATATGGAACTTGTCATTTTATTGGTGAATGCTTAGTTTCTTAACATAGCAAGAAACAAGTTTTGGTTGCCTTATCCACCGCCGAAGCAAAATATATGGCAACGGGTTGTTGTTGCACTCAATTTCTTTGGATAAAATAACAACTCAAGGATTATAGCCAAATGATTGATCACATTCCCATAAAATGTGATAACACTAGTACAATAAATCTCTTAAAGAACCCTATTCAACATTCTAGGAGCAAACATATTGATATAAGACATCATTTTTTAAGAGATCATATCCAAAATTGTGATGTACGTTAGATTTTATTAACAATAACAACCAATTGGCGGATATTTTTACCACGTCCCTAAATGATGAAAGGTTTGCTTTATAAAAAGAGAGGTTGATATGCTTGATGGGAGCACATTATTTTGAAAAACTTTAAATTATGTTTTTTCACGTATGAACATGTTTATGTGAATCATATGTTCCTTAATTGATTAATGTGGATGTTATGTTTCCTGTTTGATTCATGAACTTTTGCATATATATGTTGATATTTTAAGCCTATTAAAGTTTAATTTAATGGGCTAAAAGACTCAAATTATCAAAAATCATTCATGATCATAATCTATGATATGCCACGCTAGGGTACTTTAGTCATATTTCCTTTCTTTCCTCTAAATCTTCTAAGTACCTATAACTCCTGCTCGTAACATCATCCCTCGTACTTGTGACTTCTTAATCTTCGGATTGACCGTTGCAATTCCTCATGTCCCGCTCGGGATTCCCCATTTCTCGATCGGGACATTTGAAAATAATCCAACTATTGCACCTCTTTAAATGTGCACGCTTGAGAAGGCACATGTCCCCCTCGGGACTGTGCTTAACAATTCAAAATTTTTTAACCATTGGAAGGTTCCCAGTCGGGAATCCCCAGTCCCGCTTGGGATTGCCTTGATGACAGCTTTTTGTAATTGCCACCATGACAGCCTTTTGTAACTGCCACCAATCAAATCTCATATGCCATAACTCCTATTAAAACCCCTCAAACGATAACATGTCTCTTCAAACTCTATAAAATACCCTATTGTTCTCATTTTCTTTCTCACTTTTGCATCCAAACTCTCTCTCTCTCTCAAATTTTCTTTCTCGAACCCAAAATCATCAAACTCTTTTTACTCATCCTCTCCAATGGCACCCAAATCTGGCACTTTGAAATCAAGAGCCTCCAAAGGCAAATTGGTGGCTTTTTCCTTTGCCAACTTCACTTCCTACAATGATATTTTCACTACATTTTCAAAGGAAGAAAAAAAGCAGTATGCCAACATCATTGCTAAGAAATTCATCCCCAATCGCACCATCAACTTAGATGATCTTGAAAAGTTAGGTGTTAAAGATGAAGTCATTGGCACTCCTGAAGAAATGAGGTGGACAAATTTCGTGATGCCCCTTGAAGATGGACATGATGAACTCATCATTGAATTCCTCTCCACTCTGTAAGTGATCAAAGACTTTAAGCACCCGCTTGGCTATTATGGCCCTTAATTTCGTCTCTTTAGCCAACCACAAGAGATGACAAAGTATCAACTTGCGGATGCTTTTGGTTTCAAAAAGGTAGGCCTTCTCAATACTCAAGCCATGCATCTTTCTCCTCTTGATGTGTTGAAAAACATTTCCCTTAAAACCCGTCTTGATAAAAAATCAAATGCTAAACACATCAAGACACTTTCTCACTTCATCCTTCACTATATCATCACTTTCACTATCAATGCAAGAAGTGAAAGCAATAAGAAAGTCACTCATGAAGACCTTCTCTACCTTTATGCCACGATTCACCAAAGGCCTACTGAAACGACCCATTTTCTTCATGATAAATTTCAATCCATGGCAACCACTACCAAATGTACCATCTCTCTTCATGCAGAAATAACCTATCTTAAAAGATATATTCATCTCTTGACCGATGAAAATTGTGCTCTCTTTACTTTCTCTCACTCTCAATATGAGAGCTTTTTGGACATTTAGTATCTCCTAAATTGCAAGGCTATACAAGGAGGAAGATACCTTCTTTTATGCATTTGGAAAGCATGGCGCTCAAAAAGCAACCCAATAAGCCACAAGAAAATGTGCAAGGCTCTCAATAAGAGGAGACGGATCAAGTGCTCAAGCCATACCTCCACCACCACCTCCTCAAGCCCAACCTATCACCTTACAAAGTCTTTATGACTTTTAAATGCAATCCTTCAACACCATGAGGGATATGATGCAACACTTCCACTTGGATATTCAACGCGTGTAAGGGCAACTTAATCTTAATGTATGCACTCATAACTTTAAACAAGCCCTACCATTTGAGAGGGAGCAAAGCATTCAAGAGGAGGAAGAGGGTGGTGAAGAGGAAAAGGAGGCAAGTGATGAAGAAGGAGATGCATAACTTAGTCTATTTTTCTAATTCTCTTTTAGGCTAAGTACTTAGATGTATGATTATATCATATTTAGATCACATATTCTCTTTTCATGTAACACATTTCTATTTTCAATAATATGTTTTCTTGTTGTTTATTTTTTACTCTCCTTAGTAATTGCTTTTTTTTGCTTTATATGCATCTATTTTTTTTATATTGACAAAGGGGGAGAAGAAAGAACATTAAATCTATGCAAAAATTAACTCTATTTTTGAATTGATAACTTAGTCAATTATGTTTGCTTTAATAGTCTTATTTGACTTAAGTTATTCAATACGTTTTCTACTTTCAAATGATATGAAACTTTGCATACTTATCATTTAGTATTCAATTTGATATATGCACTATCAATTTATTATTTTTTTCTTAGTTTGATTGTCAAAATAAAAAAGGGGGATATTGTTATGCTTAGGGTGATTGCTCTTCATTTGATATTGACAATCAAATTAAATGTCATTAACTTCTCCATTTAGTGTTGTTTTGATAGTGTTCAAAGTTTCAGCACATTTAGTTATGAGTTTTTCACTAAACAAGTCAAATATTTCTTGGAGAAGTGAAATTCCTGATTGGGACATCAATCTTCCTATCGGGATATGATTACAGACCGTAAAATCTATGTCCGGGCCAGAAAATATTGCTTTATGATCTTCCAAAATTCCAGAAGCAGACTGAGACAGGCCATGTCCCGACCAAGAACTAGTCGTTGGAGCATTTAGCCAACTAGAAGATGCCGCGTGTCAAAATAGGTCATTTCCCAATCAGAAAATCCATGTTCTAGACTGGAAACCCCTCTTTGCAGATATTATTTAATGCACTTATAAGAGAACATTAGAAAGAGTTATGATACCAATTTGTAACTGCTAATTGATGGGTAATCAGGATAAATACCCTACCAAAGGGTCATTTAAGATATTCAACTACCTTTCAAGTGCCAAAACTCTTGCAATTTATTTTTTCAATCTTTCTTCAATTAATTATTTTGTAAGGGTTTAGGTGTTAGTCTTAAAACACTTGTGTATCTTGTAATTGGATAGTGTGAGCTAAATTACAAGGAATTAATTATTGTGTGAGCCGTTGAAATACAAGAGAAATTTTAGTTGAGTGTTAGTTTTGGTAAATCATCTAGTTGTGAGTGAGTTAGCTAAAATTCTATTTGTAATCTAAGTTGTTAGATTAGTGAATACCCAATTGCGATTGTAGAAATGAGTAGAGTTAGTTAACACCTGAATCTCTATAAAATTCGTGTCTTCATCTCTTCTATTTTTTAGATTCTTTATGTGTATACAAAAATTTTTATTTCTCTACCAATTCATTTCCAATTGGTGATTGTTTGGGCAACAATTATTATTATTATTTGTGAAATTAATCCATTGTATCCGGTTAACTAATTAAGGATAACTTTTGGTCAAGTTGTGAGTATTTTATGATTGAAAAAGGCTTAAAGCATTTATTAGTGGATAGCTACTTTACCCACTCTATGGAGTGGATAAAACTTGTAATTTTTCATTTGATAAAATATTGGTAAAATTGTTAGAAATAGCAAAGTAAAAGCATCTTCCTCTTTCTTTCTAAACTTAGTTATGGCATCCAACCATTGGGATAAAACACCCTAATGCTACAAGAATTTACCCAATCAGAATCAAACAAAGCAAGAAAAACAAATTAGTTTGCCCATTTGGATGAGAATTTTTTTTCTTTTAAGAAAAGTTCAAGATTTCTAAAGCAAGTGATTTACACCTCACCCCACTTTCTAGTTTCTCCACTAAATTGTCTATTCATTTCTATTCTTTTTCAATCATGTAAAAGAGTTTACCTAACATTCCTTTTACCACTTGCTAACTAAAAAACAAACAATTGACCTTAATCTTGTTTAATAAAATAAATCCTTGACTTGATAAATATCTTTTCAGCATTATGTCTTATTTCAAAATCAATCTTTTCCTTTTAAATATTTATTTATAGGAAATATATATATATTCTAAATTTTTTTGGCAGAAAAATTTCTATCAAAATATATATCAACACTAACATATACTTATCAAAGGCTACCATTTTTTACAAGAGTCATTTTATAATATGTCTGGAGTATTGATACATCAGCACAGTTCATATCACAATATATTCATCCGACATTTACGTTGGCATATTGATACATTGAATAACCCTTTCAGTTAGCTCCATTACCATTACAAACCTTTTATCCCTTAAATTTCTAAGGTAGGATTCTCTCCAACATTCCCTCATGCAACTAACTTTATCTTGGCCCAACTGTCATTTGTTTAATTCATTTATTTATCTGGGTTTTTGTTCTTTCCTTAAGCCTAAGTTTATTCAACCTTTAATTTGAGTCCTTCAACTTTATAAGTCTCATATTTCTGCCCGTTGAGTCTATAGTTACAGCAACATCAGTCGTCTCATTACTCTAATATCGTATTATAATTATTTAAACCTAAAAAATTATATTTAGTATAATTATGTATTTGCTACTGCTCAAAAATAGCTCAACACTATTTCAAACCTTTTCTTCTATCTTTTAAACTTTTGATATAAGATTATTACTGACATTCTCCTTCAAATGCAACTTGCTTTATCTTGTACCAGTTATCACTTATTAATCCACTTAATTCATCATTTTTATCTACTCGGAGTCTTACTCTTTTTTACGTCATAAGCTCACTCAACCTTTAATGTGGGTCTTTTAATTTTTTGAACCTCATTTTTTAAATAAAGAGTCCATAATCATGGAACGTCTAGTTTTTTTTATAGCTTTGCTACTGCATTGAAATTGTTTTTATCTGAAGACTCAAATTTGATAATTATGAATTCATTATTATTTCAAAAATATTTATTTCAATCTAAAGTTATAGTTTCACTACCATTACAAATCATTCTTCTATTCTTTAAATTTTTGATGTGAAATTCTTTTTGACAATCAATAATAGATCAAATATCGTCGAGTATAAATGAATACAAAAATCAGAAGATAGCCCTTAAAGATAAAACAAGAATAACAAGGGAAGGAAAAGTTGTGAAGCTAGGGTTAGATATTTTAATTAAATAGTTTAAAATAAACCTCAGTAATCTAATCAAAGTGCAGTTGTGTTAAAAAGATTTATAGTTTGTCTATAATTACTAATTAGGGTCAACTTAATCGATACATCTGCCATGGAATAGTTACAGAAAAAAATAGGAGATCATTAATTCAATACGGATCGAAATTTATATTTGATTAGCTAATAAGTATTACTTATAAATGATAAAAAAAAGTATATAATTAAAATTAATTACATAATATGTTTATTTTTGGCCGAATTAGACCGACAAAATACAAGCAACTGCAATCTATCAATACAATTAAAACATAAAAATCATTAGTTTGCTCCATCAAATTATTAATTTGCTATATATATATATATATATATATATATATATATATATAATTCCAACCCAAGCTTGATATACAAATAATTGTTTATTTCCTCCACATAATCTACAGATGAAATAATTATTTAATTTCCCCCAGCGGCGGGTGGATCAGGAGTGTGTCTATTATTGGCTCCTGATTCTGAATAATCTGTCAACTCTACGTCCTGCCTCCCCTTTCCAAGCTTTTTGCTTCTCTGTTTCCATTATTAGCACATCGCAATTCATAAACTTATTCAAATTCATTTTCAGACTTCAAAATCGATAAGATTACATAGAGTAGATTATCAGCTGCATTTTTTTTTCAAATTCCTCAAATAAATATTAAAATAAATTTTTTAAAAAATAATTAATTATAAGTTCACAAAATTATATGTCAAAATTTTGAAATTATATGTTGAAATTTTGAAAGTGTAAGAAATACCTGGGGATTATTCATGAAAGATGCAGAAAACACAGCATGGGTACCTGAAATTTCAAGAAAGATCAAGGCATATATTTAATAAATTATGAATGAAGGAGAGAAAAGAGTGTGGAAAGTTAATTACTTGATGATGGGGCAGCATTCAAGGAGATTATCAGCACAGAAAATATCAGCAGAAGTAGAAGTTGACGGTGAAGGATATTAATCTTGATTGCCATTTCTTTGATCTTCTAGTTTTCAAGAATCCAAAATCTCAAACATTTTATATCCCACACTTAAGTTGGTTGTTGAATCTTGAAACTTAAACATGGCGTTTTCAAACTCACCAAGACACTTGGATTTATGCGGGACTACCTAACTTGGACAAGGCGGCCGACTCCATATCTCTCGGTCATGGCTACCCAATGAAATATTTAGGTTGAGGTTCGATCGGATTAATTTCATATATAGTTACTAAATTTTATTTTTATTGCACTAAAATTATTAAATTTTTGTTTATTTTTAAAAAAATCACTTAATTATATTTTCATTTTACTAAAATCACTTGTATTAGATTTTTGATAACACGTTAACTGTCCTATCAAATTTTGAGTAATACATCAATTGCTATATTAGATTTTCAGTAACATATTAGCTATCATTTTAGAATCCGATGACCCATATTTAAATACTAGTTGAAAGTAATTTTACTACAATAAAAATATAATTAAATGACTTTTTTATAAAAAAAAAATTCTATAATTTTATAGTAATAAAAATAAATTTTAATAATTAAATAACTTTTTTACAATAATATAAGTTATTTTATTAATTACGTAACACTCTCTCATTAGTTTCACGCTTACGCACTTAGCAGGTATGATATTGGGGAGATGGAAATGATGGTGATAGCACTATAACTACCATATCAGAAATTTATAGTGGATGAGATAATGAGAGCAAAACAAGTTGATTTTCATATTAGAAATGATGGCAAATGAATTGAATTTCAAGAATTTTTCATTTCTCATATCTTTATTTGTATTTTCCCAAATATGCTTTCGACACGCTTTTGTTGTATGTGGTCACAAACCCTTTGCCCATCTTATCATTTGTACATTTGTTGTCAATTTTAAGCACTTTTATTTTATCCTTTATGATCAGTCAAAAATTATTTTACTGAGTTGTGCCAAAAAAAAAATTTATTTTATTGATGACATAATCGGTCAAAAACTAATATTTTAAATAAAAAGAGATAAATTATTAAATAAAATTTTATTAAAATATTTCATTATTGACATAATTAAATAGAGAAAATTTCACCATTTATCCAAATTTTAATTATTTTTTTCAGTTTTACCATCAATTTTGTCAAATTTCATTTGTACCACAAATGTTTTCCTTGCCTTTTTTTCTTTCTTATTTCACTTGTAAAGATCAACTGAGATGAAGACACGAATAAAACGAAGAAAAATAAGTAAAACAAGATTTCTTTATTCTACAAATCACTGATTCCGATGTCGGCAGTATTGCATTGGAGTTGAACTCGCCACAACAAGAGCTGAAGAAGCAGAACAACTAGGTTTTTGGATCTGCGATTTAGATACCAAGAAGAAAATGAAGAAAGGCTTTAAGCACAGTAAATAAGAAAAATCAAAGCTGTATTATTAGGTTTAAATGTTTATTGAAAATTGGTGGATCTGGTAAGATGTATAAAATGTATGCATTTATTTATTAATCATCAATTATCTTTTATCCTTCAAAAATATAGCCAATGTATGCAAGGTATACCAGATTTTATAGCATTTGTTCACAATTGCTTTAAGCCGAAGGTATTCCCGAGATATACCAAAAGTATGACCAAAGTATACCGGACTTTATAGACTGTTGTCCATACGCCGAAAGTATTTCTAAGATATACCCAATGTATACCCCAGATATACCGGATTTAACTTTTGTTCACATCTGTTTTAGGATAAAGATATATCCATAGTATGTCCAAGATATATCAGATTTTTATAGCCTTTGTTCACAACTGTTTTAGGTCAAAAGTTTCTCCAAGATATACGCAAAGTATGTCCAAGGTATACTGGACTTTATAACATTTGTTTACAACTGTTTTAGACCAAAGATATCCCCGATATATACCTAGGGTATACATGAAGTGCTGGTATGATTGTAAAAAGTATTTTTCGGTAAGATTGAAAAAAAATTAAGAGGAGGTAAAGTTGCAATTATTTCCTCTCTTTTTTTGGTATTTATGAAAAATTCCCACTTAAATATGAGTAATATTTAATTAACGTCTAATAAATTCAGAATTGTAACTATAAATATTAATAAAATGTTAGGGGATTTTAATATATTCAGTTAATGAAAAACTGAAGGAAAAAGTATATATAAGTTGTTTGACATTGCATTTGAGAAAATTGTTTTTCTAAAAAATTTTGTATTTTTAATTATTTTGAGTTTTGAAAACTGTTTTTGGATAAAAGTAAGTAAATATAAGTTTTTTTCCTTAAGCAAGTTTGAGAAAAAAAGTTTATGAAAAATTTTAAAGATAATTCAATTTAATAAAAAAATTCAAAATATATTTTTGGAACACTTATCAACAATTTCAATCACCCCATAATATTAATGGAATAAAATGTTAGGGATTGCTAATAGTTGATTGCACCATTATATTATATTTAGATTTGAGAGAAAACTAAAAGATCTCTTCATTCAAGAAAAAGAAAATTAAATTTGTACAAAGCTAAGCTATTCTACTTATAGTACAAAACAATAACCGCCATTAACAACTCCCTTGAAAAGAGGAAGATGACCAGAATCTTCTACAACTAATCTCATAATAACTTAAATACGTGCAACCTATCTAAGCTACTACTCGTAGAATGGAAAGCCTTGCAACTTCTATCTATATATTTGCTACTGTGACTATTTACTGTAACATGACAGCAAGCCAAAGAAGACTTTGCACTAATAGCTTTAGCTTGGGTTGCTGGTGTGATAGTTGTGGTAGTTGTAGGTGCAATACTTGTATTAGCCCCCCATAAGCTAGGAGTATATAGGTTGTGTACTCCAAGCTTGGTTAAAAAAGCAGAAAATTGAGGAAAAGCATGGGCTTTTGTGAAGAAATCAACTAACTGATCTTTGGAAGAAACAAGTAGCAAATGGAGAATACTAGCCTTTACTTTCTCACGAACTAGATGACAATCTAGTTCTATATGCTTAGTCTCTTATGAAATACATAATTATGAGCTATATGCATAGCAAATTGATTATCACAGTACATTAAAGCTAGTATTGGATGTGAAATATAAAGATCAGAGAGACGATAGAGAAGCCATTGTAACTCACAAGTAGTAGTAGCCATTGCTCTGTATTCAGCCTCTGCAAAGGACTTCGAAATTGTTGTTTGTTTCTTTGATTTCAAGGAAATGGGTGAAGATCCTAGAAAAACACAAATACTCGTTATTGATCTTTAAGTAAAAGGGCAAAATGCCCAATTCGAGTCAGAAAAAGACGTTAGTTGCAAAGGACCGGTAGATGGAATGGAAAGAAAAGGCCATGGCCAATGGTAACCTTAAGATACCTTAAATTCAATGAACATCTTGAACATGTGAAACATTGGGTTTGTCAAGATATTGACTAAGTTGTTGGACTACAAATCCCACATAAGGCCTAGTATTTGTGAGATACATGAGCTTACCAATAAGCCTTATATAAGAAGTGATGTCTTCTATTAGAAGAGCTGTTGTAGAGAGGGACTTAGGAACCATTAGAGTTTTGGCTGCCTTACATCCAAGAAAACCAGTCTCCTCAAGAAGCTCCATTATATATTTTTGCTGACAAACATTAATCCCGTCCTTATTTTTGGCTACCTTGAATCCCAAGAAATATTTCAGCTTACCAAGATCCTTGATCTAACAGTATCATGCAAATAACTCTTAATAAGGGAGATTTCAGTTGGAGAATCACTAGCCAAAATGATATCATCAATGTAGACTAATAAAACAATGAAAAAAGATATTGTGGTCTTTGTAAACACAAAATGATTAGTTAAAGCTTATTGGAAACCTTACTGAAGAAGAGCTTCTAATAGCTTGGAATGCCATTGTCTACTGGCTTATTTCAAGCTATAAAGTGACTTTTTGAGTTTGCAGACAACATTGGGAAGAGAAGAATGATAACCTGGTGATAATCTCATGTAAACATTCCTCCTTTAAATCACCATATAGAAAAGCATTATTAATGTCCAATTGTTCAAGATGCCAACCATTCACTGTTGCAACAGCCAATAACACTCATTGTTGTCATTTAGCAACTAGGAAAAAAGTGTCAAAGTAGTCTACCTTATGCTGTTGAGTGAAGCCCTGATTTGCTAGTCTAGCTTTAAATCTTTTAATCAAACCATCTGTATTAGACTTAATTCTATAGGCCGATTTACAATCTATAGGAGTTTTGCTACAGGGTAAGGAGATAATATCCCAAGTATAGTTATTTTGTAAAGCTTATAATTCAAGATCTATGGCCTATTTCCATTCTAGGAACTTGACAACTTGTGGATAAGTTTTAGGTTTAGAAGAGATGTTCAAGGAAATGGAAAACAATTGATAAGCATTTGCAAGGTTAGTATATGAAAGTACTTGAGATAAAGAATAAGGTGTACCTGGCTGTGGAGGGAGAACACTTGAGGAGAGATTAGCTTGCTGTAGAGTCTTAGCTAAAGTATAATGTTATTCCTGTAGAAAAGAAGGTGGGTGTCTGTTTCAGTTTGATCTTTTCAAAACAGGAAAAAAAGAAGGTTGTAATGGCGTGATGGTATTATCTAGAGATGAGTGTGTAGGAGGAGAAATAATGGAAGTGGAATCTGCATTGTCATAAGGCAATGGAAAAACAAAGGAATTATGAGATTTGAAGAATAGAGAAATAGGTATTCATGGAAAGTGACATTCCTATATACAAAAATGCCATTGGAATGCATATCTAGCAATTTATACCCCTTAGTACCAGCTTTATACCCTAGGAAAACACATTTTCGAGCTCTACTGTCAAGTTTAGTTCTATTTTGAGTAAGGGTGGAAGGATAGGTCAAACAACCAAAAACTTTAATATGGGACAAGTCTGGTGGTTTATCATATAATTTTTCATAAGGAGTTTTATTATGAAGAATAGGGGTTGGTAGTCTATTTATTAAATGAACTAAATGAGCAATAAAGTCTTGTCAGTATTGGTTTAGTAAGTGACTTTGAAATTTTAGAGCTCTATCAGTATTGAGAATGTGTTGGTGTTTTCTTTCCACCACACTGTTCTGTTGTGGTGTTTCAACACAAGATGTTTGATGCACAATACTAGTATCATGATAAAATTGAGTCATAACAAACTCTTATGCATTATCCGACCGAATGTACTTTATGGTTTTATTGAATTGACTCTTTATAAAGGTATAAAAGTATTGTATTTGCTGTCTAGCTTCTGCTTTTGTTCTCAAAAAATAGATCCATGTAAATCTGCTAAAATCTTCAACTATGGTTAAGTAATATCTAAATTCTTGTAAAGAAGGCTAAGTAGGCCTCCAAATGTCCATATGGACTAAATCAAAAGAGCTCAAAGAATAACTATTACTGATTAGAAAAGGTAACTTTTTATACTTGGCATAGTGACATATGTCACAAGCCTTATTTGGTTTACTAGAAACTAAAAGATTGACTGATTGTAATTGTTGGACATGTTTGGTTGGCATGCCCCATTTGGTAGTGCCAAAGAAAAATTGTTGTTGATATGTGAAATAGGAATGCTCAAAGCATATAAGCCGTGACTTAATTCAGCTAAGCCAATCTTCTACAACTAATGTTCTTCTATTAAAGACTCTATAGGCTTTGCTAGAGGTGGAATAGCCAAGAAATATACCTTCATCCGATTTTGAGGCACATTTTCTAAGATTTTCTTTGGTATTTAATATGAAGCATTTGCAACCAAATACTCTAAGGTATGAAATCTTGGGTTTTCTTCCATTCCAAAGCTCATAAGAGGTTTTATTCAAAATAGGTCTTTTGAAAACACGATTTACAATATAACATGTGGTATTAGTGGCTTCTACCCAAAAATAGGTTGGAAGTCTATACTCATTAAGCATTATTCTAGTCATTTCTACCAATGTTCTATTTTCCCTTTCAACTACTTCATTTTGTTGAGGTGTTCTTGGTATAGAAAAATCATGAGAAATACCATTTTCCAAACAATAATTTTCAAAAATCTCATTTTCAAATTCATTGTCATGATCACTTCTAATCTTAAAGATACAATACCCCTTCTTATTTTGGACTCTTTTGGTAAAATATTTGAAGTTTTCAAAAGTATCAGTTTTATGAGCTAAGAAAATTACCCAAGTAAACCTAGAGTAATCATCAATAATAATAAATGCATGGTATTTTTCACCCAAACTAGTAACTCTACTAGGTCCAAACAAGTCTAAACGCAATAATTGAAGAAGTCTAGATGCGTTTACGCAATTTTTGATCTTGAATGATGATTTGTATTCGTTGCCTATTTGATATGGCTCATAAATTTTATCCTTCAAATATTTGACCTTTGGTGGCCTATCTATTAGTTCATCTTTGCTAAGACTTTGAATTAAGTCCATACTTGCATGCCCAAGTCTTTTATGCTATAGCCAAGATTCTTTACTAACAGACACAAGACAACTAGAGGAAACATTAGATAACTTATGTAAATCAATTATGTAAGTATTGCCATCTATTTCTCCTTTGAATATTTCTTGACCATCATTAGTGATGATGGGATAAGTGAAGAAGAGGATGAGGAGATAGTCATGTTATCTAGAAGAGTAAAAAGAATGATAGTCAACAAGTATGAGACTATCAAAAACTACAAGCAAAAGGCCTCAAAATTCAAAGGCTCCTCATCCAACTTCAACAAAAATAAGGAGGAGATGAAGTGCTATGAATGTGGGAAGAAAAACCACATCAAATCTAAATGTCTAAGGCTTAAAAAGTACAAGGGCAAGTCTTATAAGGATGGAGGAGACAAGGGCTATAAAGCTACATTGGATGATCCTACATTAAGTGATGATAAGGAAAGCCAAGAAGATGTAGCCAACTTGTTCTTCATGGCTTTAGAGGACAACTCTAATGAGGTAACCTCTATTTCTTCCTTTTTTACCTTAAATGATTGTGATGATAATGATAATGATAATGATAATGATGTTGATGATGATGATCTTATTGAGGTCATTAGTTTAGAATTAGAAAGATATAAAAAGAAAGTTGATTTTCACAAGAAAAATAGCTCTAAGCTTAAGGATTATTTATCCAACCTTCAAAAGGTTGTGGAAGAGCTAAAGACCTCTAATGCTTCTCTTAAGAAGTCATTAAATAATCTTTCATCAAGACCCTCAACCATTTCCTTAATTAAAGAAAATAATACTTTGAAAAATGAAGTTGAGGAATTAAGATTTTCTATCTCTAAATTTCACAAAGGGAAGGAAAGTTTGGATACTCATACTGTATCATAAAGACATCCCTCAGTGAGATATGACTTAGGCTTTAATGGAGCATCAACTTCATCCATATCTAAAACTATTTTTGTTAAAGCTTCCATACCACAAACCTCCTCAATTGAGGTAAGTGCCTCTAAGGCTAAGAGCAATCACATACTAAAGCCGTTACTCAAAAGAAAAGTAGCAAAGGTTCACTCGGCTCAAGAGAACCTCAAAAGGCCAACCATGCCTTTTTGTATAAGAGGCATACACCTAGAAAACATCCACTATACATAATTGTGTTTGTTGTTGTACCTCTTTATATGCTTCTAACAAGAAAGTTATGAGGCCAAAACCCCAAATTAAGTGGCAAAAGTCATTTAAAAATAAGCAATGCCACTATTGCATGGAGTTTGGGCACATTAACATTCATTGTTTAATAAGGAAATCCTATTGGGATCCCTTGAAAACTAACGTCTAAGGACCCAATGTTGTTTGGGTACCTAAAAGCCAAACTTAAATCTATGTTCCATAGGTATGCCTTATATCCTCAAGCAATGAAAATGTATGGCTTTTGGATAGTGGCTGCTCAAAGCACAAGACCGGAAATAAAAGCACTAGTCTCAAACATATTGATAGAGACAAGGTTACATTTGGAAATAATGCTAAAGGTAAGGTAATTGGCATTGGTTCCATAGGACTCAATGGTATTTCAATTATTGATGATGTAATGTTTGTTGATGGTCTAAAGCACAACTTCTTAAGTGTAAGTCAACTATATGACAAGGGAAGCAAAGTCACTTTTAACTCCTATGAATGTCTAATGATCTCTTTATGGTCCAAGTTTTAAACCTTTGAGGAGTGGTGCTTACTTTGAGAGCAAGAGGCTTTTTCATCTCTCTTTCTCCTTCAAGCTCTTTTTCTCTCATAAGAGCCATCTCATGTGTTATAAGCTTACCAATGAGCACATCGGTGAGAATGGTGCTCAAATCCTTATTGACTTCCTCTATACCCACCACTCTTAATCCATAGTCCTTCATTGGAAGATATCTCAAGATTTTGTTGTTTATATCTTTAAGACTGGTATGTCTTCCATATTTCTTCATGTTGTTGATAATAGAGAGTAGGCGTTTTGTCATATCGGTGATAGTCTCATTTGGCTTCATCTTGAAGAGTTCATACTCGTTTATTAGGAGTTGAATCTTCCTTGAACGAACTTGCTTTGTTCCTTCATGGTAGTTCTCCAAAGTCCTCCGCATATTGTAGGTGGTTGGACAATGTTGAACTCTCCCACACTCTTCAAGAGAAAGAGAACTTGCTAGGATGGCCATAGCCTTTTTGTTCTTGTCATTTGCTCTTT
>CATIWF010015886.1:0-18951 GCA_949630135.1 Balakata baccata | reverse complement strand
AAATAGATTGTAAAAAGTACCTTAAAATAATATTTTTATTTTTTAAATTAATTATAAAATTCACATATATCTCTACACATGCATATATTCTACATATACATTTTATTTCATTTTTTTAAAACTAATTGTTAAGTTCAAATTAAGATTTTCATATAGATGATACATATAAAATTCATATACTTGTTACATATAAAATATATATATATATATATATATACAACTTTACATTCTAATTGCATATATTTCAAATATATAAACTATTTTTTTTTTTACTAAAAACTAATTGTTAAGTTAAAATTCTTATATAGATATTATATATAAAGTTCATACACTAAAAAAAGAAGAATTAGTTTATGTGGTTTTTTTTCTCTGTGCATGCTTTTTTTATGTAATTGACTTTAGAGAGATTTCTAATATAAGTATTTTAAATTCTCCTCCATTAAAACTTGATAGAAGAGAAAGTAATAGTTGTATGAAAATTAAGAGTAATTAGAGAGTGATTATACCGGTTAAGAATTCCAATATTTATGGAAAATATTGTAATTAATATGGAAAATTTATCTTTCCTAAAATAGATTCCTTATTATGTGGGATTAACATTGAATGATAAATATATATTCAAGCGTACATTGGTTATTTTGAACATATCAATTTTCCAAAAATTAATGAAAAAACTATAGAGTATATTAAACAAAACTTGAAAAACTTTATAATATATTTTAAAAAATAAATGAATCAACTAGTATATTGAACAAAATTTTAGAAGTTATAGTAATTTATCCTATAATTTAATAAAAATAAAAGAGAAGGCCAATTGTATAAATTTTAAACTTTTATTAATATAATATATCAAATTTAAATGATAAATAAATAATTTTCTTAAAGTTAAAAAGTCTTTTTTTTGTTAAGAAAGTAGTATGAGATGTAATTTCCACTTAATTTTTTCTATTATATATAAAAAAAATATAAAATTTGTTCTTCTTTTTTTTTTCTTAAAAAATATAAAAAAATTGTCATCAATTTGATACTAAAATATTGAATTTGTCATTATTTTTTAATATTGTATTTTTTAAATTAAAAAAATATTAAATTTATCAAAAAATAAATAACAGTATTTTAATATTTTTTAGTTGACTAACAAAATATTTTAGTTAACTAACGGAATATTCCATTTAAACATAACCCAGCGTCTTTTTAGTTAGTGTAACCAAATATAATGAATTTCATAATGTATTTTCAAAAATGAATGAACTAAATTAATTAGTATATTCAACTAAATCTCGAAAATGTATCTATAATTTATTATAAATTATAGTATATAGTTGTTCTATAATAAATATTCTTTTCGCTTAGGGTACTAATAGAATAAGTCAAACTTAAAAAAGTAAATAGTAATTTTTCATTTGTCATTTTATCACAATCTAACACTTTTTTTAATAAAAAATCTAACCAAATAGCATATTAATAAAATATAATAAAATAAAAAGAAAAAATCGAATAATTTTTTAAATTCAAAGAATATTAGTATAATAGATCAAATATCATAAAGTAAATAATTATTTTTCTTTTAATTTTTTAAATTTATAAACTGAACATAACTGAATGAACCAGAAAATTAAGAAATAGTTTCCAAAAAGACCAATAATTGAAATAACCAAACTAATTAGATTGAAATAATATTAGTTAGATTTTCCGATTTTTGATTCGATTTTGCTGGACCATTTATACCTAGAGAAAGGTACATTAAGTTAGGGAATAAATAAAAGAGATAATGGGGTGAATGGGATTTATAGTTGAAAGTGGGTGATAAATAAAAAAGAGTTCAACATTTGTTTTTAAAAAAAAAACTATGATATTTTGGGTTCGTAAAAGAAGTATTAGATACTATTAAAACAAAGAAAAATTTGCTAAACAACTATTTTTAATTTTTTTTTAAATAGAAGTAAAATTTTCTTTTTCTATTTTTACCGAAATTTTTTAGGAAAATTTACACATTCTACTGAAAGCGAAAAGTTTTTTTCAATTATACCGACAAAAATTTCATGTTTTCAATTCCGTTTTTTGCATTTTTATTTTTAACAATTTTTCTTTTTTTTTCAAATATTTAATTTTACTGTATATTTAGCATATTTTTCATTTAATGAAGACAGAAAATGATCATTTTTTACATTTTAAATATAGATTAATAATTTATTAATTTACATGACTACTATTAATATTTATGTATGCATTTATTTATTTTTAATCATTGCTTAATTAACTTAATTAGCAAAAATATATATATAATTGAATTTAATTAACTTAATTACCAAAGTAAACCTTGAACAAGCATTAATTGCAAAAAACAATGTAAATTTATATTTAATTAACTTAATTAAGGTTATTTACTTTGATGAACCATGAGTAGATTTTTGGTAATTTTTAGTTCAGATATTGACTTGATGTAAGATAAATTTTAAGTAAATTTTAGATAAATTTTAGATAAATCTCGGTTAAATTTTATATTTTAACTTTCATTATTTTTGTTGTAAACATTAGGTAAATTTTGAATATAATTTGAGTAAACCTTAAGTAAATCTTTAATAAACATTTTGTAATTTCAATTTTCATTAATTTTGTGGTAAATCTTGGGTAAATTTTGGGTAAACTTTGAATAATTTTTAGATAAATCTTGAGTAAACTTGTGTAACTTTAATTTTTATTAATTTTCTTGTAAATATTAATTAAATACGAGTTTATATATATATATATATATTGCAATTAAGGTTTATTCAAGGTTTGCTTTGGTAATTAAGTTAATTAAATTCAAATTTACATATTTTTTGCTCATTAAGTTAATTAAGCAATTATTATAAATAAATAAATACATGCATAAAGATTAATAGTAGTCATGCAAGTTAATAAATTATTAAGGTTATTTATTTTGGTAAATATTGGGTATATTTTTGATAATTTTTAGTTGAGATATCGATTTGATGTAAGGTAAAGTTTGAGTAAATCTTAAGTAAATTTTAGATAAATTTTGAGTAAATTTTATATTTCAACTTTGATTATTTTTGTTGTAAACATTAGGTAAATTTTTGGTATAATTTGAGTAAAACTTAAGTAAATCTGTAATAAACCTTTCATAATTTCAATTTTTATTAACTTTGTGGTAAAACTTGGATAAATTTCGGATAAATTTTGAGTAATTCTTGGATAAATCTTGAATAAATGTTATGTAACTTTAATTTTCATTAATTTTATAGTAAACATTGGATAAATTTTGAATATAACTTGAGTAAACTTTAAGTAAATATTTGATAAACATTTTGTAATTTTAATTTTCATTAATTTGTGATAAACTTTAGGTAAATATCGGGTAAATTTTGAATAAACCTTGAGTAAATATTTGGCCACCAATTGTCCTTATGGATGTATTTATTTATTTTTTAATTATTTTAATTAGCAAAAGAAATAAATAAATTTATATTTAATTAATTTAATTACCAAAGAAAACTTTGGGTAAACTTTAATTATCAAAAAATATATATAAACTTGTATTTAATTAGCTTAACAAAGTTATTTACTTGATAAACTTTTGGCTAAATTTTTAGTAAATTTTGGGTAAACCTTTGAACAAACCTTTGGTAAACATTGAGTATTCTTTTGGTAAATATTTGGTAAATATTTGGTAAACTTTTTAGTAAATATTTTGGATAAACCTTGGATAATTCTTAGATAAATTTTGTGTAACTTCAACTTTTATTAATTTTCTTATAAAGATAGGGATTACTTGAGTAAATCATAAGTAAATATTTGATAAACCTTTTGTAACTTCAATTTTCATTAATTTTGTGGTAAATTTTGAGTAAATATTTGGTAAATTTTGGGTAAATCTCGAGTAAACCTTAGTAAATATTGTGTAACTTCAACTTTTATTAATTTTGTTGTAAACCATGATTTATAATTTGAGTAAACATTATAAGTAAATATTTGATAAATATTTTTTAACTTCAATTTTCATTAATTTTGTGGTAAATTTTGGGTAAACGTTGAGTAAATATCGGATAAACTTTAAGTAATTTTTGGACAAACCTTGGGTAATTTTGAATAAACTCTGTGTAACTTCAATTTTCATTAATTTTTTTATAAACATTTGGTATAACTTGAGTAAATTTTAAGTAAATCTTTAATAAACCTTTTGTAATTAAAATTTTCATTAATTTTGTGATAAATTTCAGATAATTCTTGGATAAACCTTAGTAAATTTTGAAAAAACCTTCTATAACTTTAATTTTCATTAATTTTCTAGTAAACGTTGGGTAAATCTTGAGAATAACTTGAGTAAATCTTAAGTAAATCTTTAATAAATCTTTTATAACTTCAATTTTCATTAATTTTATAGTAAATTTTGAGTAAATTTCAGGTAAACCTTGATTTTCGGTATTTCTGTAAATATTTTAAGAGCTTGAGGCATATTTAAAAAAAAATTAGGGCGCTTACTATTTTTGAAAAATACTTTAAGAGGTATTATTTTTGTAAATGTCTTGGCTTTCTTTTTTCCATTTTTATAAAATTCCCAATTTTTTTTTTTAATTTTATCATTAACTTTTCGAGTGAGGGAAGAGTAAATTTATTTCTGAGCTTCATTTTTCCATATGTAATGGCATTGAGTTTGATTCTTCTTGCGTTGAATTTGCAATTTCTTCTTCTTTTTCCTTCTAGAGCGATCAAAGACGAAAATATAATTCTATTGAAAAACGAAGATGCAGTGTTAGGATATGGCTTTCGCTTTTTCGCAAAAATAAACTGCCTCTGTCTTTCTTTCCCTCTCTCTCATAACAAATTTTCATTTAATTTTATCTCTCTAAAAAACAAAGTCTTATGCAGAATATGTCTGCCATCAAAGTTAGCAATTTTTAACTACGACAAGATACATATTTTTTTACAATATGATACGAATACGCCTAACTTATTTATGACACAATAAGATAAGTTTAAAAATATATAAAATATTTAATAAATTTTATATAATACAAAACAACATGTTTAAATGATTATATGAAACGATACATTTAAATAATTATATGACATGAAACGACACATTTAAATGATACGTATATAAATTTATAAATAGTTAAACGATTGCAAAATATGAAAACGACACGTTTAAATGATATAAATAGTGACACAACACATTTATACATAACATAATACGAATTGTCAACTCTAACTGCCACCAACACCATGTTAGTTCATAATTGACCTCTTTCTGGATCGAATTAGGTTATTCAATTATTCTAGCACAATGTTTGTTTCATCATAATTATTTTTACCTCCTTAATTATTGTTCTTAACTTCTTATCACTATTTTCTAATTATTTTATATTTTTTGTAGTATATTAATTATTGTGTTATTTAAATTGTTCATCCAAAATATTTCTAAAATATACCCAAAGAATTCTTAAGAAATTTCTAAAATATTCTTAAGATATATCAGGTATTCCCAAGGTATACCAAAGTATTATTAAGAATACTGAACCAAGGTATACTGGAGATATATCATATTTGTGCTTTTCAATACACTTTGTGGTGACTTTTAAATTTATGTACTTTTATAATATTTTTTATGTGCTTTTGATAGATTTAAAAAAAAAAAATCAAGCATATATAATGTTATAATATTTTAGGAGCTTTTTGGACATTTTTAAAAAATTTCCATGAAAATTCAATTGATATTTTTACTTACATAAATTGATGAAGATTTTGAATTCAAGACTTTATACTACTATCCACTAATATTGATAAAAATTTAATATATTTAAAATGTATGTAAAAAAGATGATTAGCCTATTATATAATCCATGGTTTATTGAACCTCGTTTAAAAAAGGAAGGAATTACATTACACATATATATGGTGTAAACATACTCATCAACTATAAATAGACCTCTAAAAGGCCTTAGAACATAATAACTTGATTTTAAGTGTGCTAAAACTCTTGCAATTTTAATTCTCATCTCTTTTGTAAGAAAGGTTGAAGTGTTAATCTTAAACAATTAGGTATAGGTTGTAAGAGTGATCCTAGTGGGAAAAACTCTTGTTTGGGTTGTGTGTGAGCCTATTCAAAATACAAGGAATTGATTGTTGTGTGAGCCATTAAAACACAAAGGATTTGGGTTCGGTATGAGCCTTGAGAAAACAGTTAGTTGTGAGCTAACTAAGAAACTCTCTTGTAATTTCAAGTTGAGATAATAGAACTCCCAATTGCGATTAGGGAGAGAATTAGGGTTTGCTAACACCCGAACCTTTATAAATCCTTATGTACAATCTTCTCTTTCTCCTTTACTTTCTATGTTTTATTTACACATTGCTCAAACACTCAAAGAAGTCCATTAAGCCGAAAATTTCTATTTGCCACCAATTCAACCCCCCCTTCTTGGTGCTCTATATTTCCAACAATTGGTATCAAAGCCTTAGTCTCTCTGTTCAAGGCTTAAGTGCAAGAGAAAAGATCAAGATGATGAAGGGTGAAGTTTGCAATCGTTTCCCTATTTTCAATGGTACTAACTTTGCTCAATTGAAGTTTCAAATGGAGCTTTTTATGGATAGTGAGTCCATCGATTTGTAGGACACTATCTACAAGGAGTGGAAGCCACAAACCAAGGAAGTGGAAGGTGTAGAGGAAGAAATTTCTCAGGATGATTGGTCTAATGCTCAAAAGAAGGCAAATGGAAGAAACAAAAGAGCAATGGCAATTCTCTTTGCCACCATTCCTCAAGAAGATAGTCTCAAAGGGTTGCATTGTAGAAGTGCTCATGGCATTTGGAAAACCTTGGAGAATTACTATGAAGAGACCAAACAAGTGAAGTCCAAGAGAATCCAATTGCTCATGTCCGAATATGAGCTTTTCAAGATGAAATCTTTTAAGTCTATTATCGACATGACCAACCGACTCCTATTATCAATAACTTAAGAAAGGCTGGGAAGCACCTTAAGCTTGAAGATATCAACAATAAAATTTTGAGAAGTCTTTCCACCAAGGAGTATGGGTCAAGAGTTGTCGCCATTGAGGAAGCCAATGATGATTTAAGTAAAATGTCCACCGATGTACTCATTGGTAAGCTTCTCACACATGAGATGGCTTTGGAAAAAGACAAAGAGATAGAGCTTCAAAAGGAGAAGAAGGCTTTAGCTTTCAAAGCTTCAACTTCAAAGTATTATAAAGATGAAAGCTCTAGCCAAGCGGAAAGGAATGAAGAAGATAGTGATGAAGAGATTGTCAACCTTATAAGAAGATTAAAACTTAAGGAAAAGAAAAGGTATGACAATAACTTTAATCAATCCTCCAAGTACTCAACACACAAAAGGAGTTCATACATGAAGCAAAGAAGGCATGAGCCCTCAAGTGATAAAAGCTCCTCAAGAGAAGGAGAATTTACCACCTCTTGCTTCATGGTGTTACAAGAGGACTCCTATGAAGTATATTCTATATCTCAATCTTTTAATAACATTGATGATGATGATGATGATGATATTTTGATTGAAGTCATAAACCTTGAAATTGAGAAATTTAAAAAGAAAAGTATTTTTCATAAAAATAAGTATTTGATTTGAAAAATGATTTTGATGATCTACAAAAAATTATTTTAGAGCTTAAAACATCTAATGAATCTCTTAGGAAATCATTGAATGATCTTTCATCAAAACCTTTAACCTTTTCTTTGCTTAAAAAAAATAGTATTTTAAAAAGTGAGGTTGAAGAGCTTAGAAACTCAATTTCAAAATTTCATAAGGGGAAGGAAAATTTGGATACATTTATTGTATCTCAAAGACCTCCTCTAATGAGACATGGTCTAGGCTTCAATGGAGTTTCAACATAATCATCTCCACCTAGCTCAATATTTATTAAGGCTAGCACACCACAAACCTTATTTATTGAGGTAATTGGCTCTAAAGCCAAAGGCAAGGCACACACCAAAGCTACTGCTCAAAAGAAAAGTAGTAAAAGCTCACATGGTCCAAGAGGGAAATCTCAAAAGACCAACCATGCCTTTTTGTACAAAAGGCATGTACCTAAGTCTTCACATGCCAAAAAATATTGTCCTTGCTCACATTCACATTCTTTTCATGTAGTAAAACCTAAACTCCATGTACAGTAGCAAGAAACATTTAAGTCCAAGTAATGCCACTATTGTATGAGATTTGGGCATATAAACAAATATTGTTTTATACGGAAGGCTCATTGGGAACCTTCTAGAGCTAATCCCTATGGACCCAAATTTAAATGGGCACCAAAACTTGTTTGACTTTTTTGTTGGTTGCCCATAACTGGTCAAAGGTACAAACTTAACAAAATATCTTATCTCAAGTGATCAATCCTATTAAACTCAATCTTGGCATAAAGTAAGAGGGAGCCACTTAAAGAAGAGATCATAAGAGAAGAATTGAATCTTTATGAAAAAGTGCCTCAAGATCATGGAATGGTCTTCATATCGATAAGCATCCTCTAAACTCATATTTTATGTTTTAAAATGATATATTTATCTTGATGCTTTTGATATGTGTTTGTGCAACCAATAATTGATATTATTTGTTATTTTCATATCCTTGTTAAAGGACCGTTTTATGTAGCATAATCTTTTGGTATCATGTTGTTTAAAATTTTTAATATTTTCTCTTATCTTCTCTCTTTATGCCCTATGTGATTAATCTTATACTGTACTTGCTTATATTCTTTTTGATCTTGACAAAAGGGGAGAAATTTAAGAAAATATAAGCAAAATGTATGAACATAAAGGATGAGAGATCAAAATGTAAGAACATAAAGGGGGAGAGATATTTGGAACATGATAGATTGACTCAAAACTTGATATAATTGTTTTTGAACATGTTAATTTCATTTTTGGATGCTCAATTTTATTATTTTACTTAGTTTGATTGTCAAAATAAAAAAGGAAGAGACTGTTGACCTTAGGGTGATTGATATCTATTTTGATCTTGACAATCAAATTAAATGTTACTAATGTTATTTTAATAGTGTGCAAAATTTCAAGTCAATTGAATTTGATTTACTTAATGAACAAATCGGTCAAATATTAAAAGACAGTTTCCCCCTCGGGACATGCAGTTTCCCCCTCGGAAAATACACGTTCCCCTTCGGCAAAGGCATGTCCCCCTTGGGACAAAAAGTTTTCCCCTCAGGAAGTGCTCGATTTTAACATTCGAAAAGTTCCAGAAAGTTGTCCCGACTGGAAAATATAGTTTTCCAACCGGGAAACATGTTTTTCAGATCAGGAAAATCTTGTCCCGACTGGAAAATTTGACTGAGACTAGCCGTTAAAGAGCCGTTGAAGAAAATGATAAATCCAATGCTACCTTGTATAAGACTCCAACAAATATATGAATATCCCGACCGGAAAACTGTCTCTGTCAGACAACTTTTAGTCAATCTTTTTTATAACGTTAGAAATAGTTTTGGCACCATATGTAATGACTAATTGGAAGGTAAACACTATAAATAGACCTCCAAAAGGCTTTAAAACATAATAGCTTGATTTTAAATGTGCTAAAACTCTTGCAATTTTAATTCTCATCTCTTTTGTAATAAAGGTTGAAGTATTAACCTTAAACACTTAGGTATAGGTTGTAAGAGTGATTCTAGTGAGAAAAACTCTTGTTTGAATTATGTGTGAGTCTGTTCAAAATACAAGGAATTGGTTGTTGTGTGAGTCATCAAAACACAAGAGATTTGGGTTCGGTGTGAACCTTAAAAAAACAGTTAGTTGTGAGCTAATTAGAAAACTCTCTTGTAATCTCAATTTGAGATAATAGCACTCCCAATTGCAGCTGGGGAGATGACTAGGGTTTGTTAACACCTAAATCTCTATAAATCCTTGTGTGCAATCTTCTCTTTCTCCTTTACTTTCTATGTTTTATTTGCACATTGTTCAAACACTTAAAGAAATCCATTAAGCTGAAAATTTCTATTTGCCACCAATTCAACCCCTTTTTAGTGCTCCATATTTCCAACAAGAGAAAAATATGTAAATAAATATTTATCATATTTATCTTTTTTACATATAAAATATAGTTATCTATTACTAATAGAATTTGATTTCTAATTAATGAATTATTAATACTATTCACTAATAACTTAAATTATTAAATGATAAAATTAACCTAATTAACTAATACAATCATATTAGTTTTTAGGTAAATGTATATGTCTTCTCATTTCCACTTTTTATATATAGTATAATAGTATAATTCTTGTAGTGATTAATTGAAGATGAAATTAGTCAAAATACATACCCCGGCCCTTTTTTTTAATTTGTTGAAAAAAATTATATATTAAATTATTTTGGTTCAAAAATTAAAAATTTGAATCAAATGACAATAAAAATTGTTAAATCACGAACGAATAAATCCAAAATTTTAACATTATATTTTAAAAAATCTAACATGTTACAGTTATTTGAAATAACCAAATTGAACCGAAATTTAGTTCATTACTTGAAGTAATTATATATATGATTATAAAATAAATTTACCTTCTCGTAGAATTGAACATCTAATTAATAAATTATTAATACTATTTATTAATAAGTAAATTATTAAAAAATAAAATTAACTCACTTAACTAATACAATCATATTTGTCTTTTATTAAATTTATTTGTTCTATTATTTTCATTTTTATATATAATATGATATGATGTGATAAATTCATACTCATATAAATTGTCAAATCACGAACGAACAAATCCAAAATTCAAACATTATCTTTTGAAAAATCTAATATGTTACAGTTATTTGAAATAACCAAATTGAACCCAAATTTAGTTCATTACTTCAAGTAATTATATATATATATAATATAAATTTACCTAGTTCTAATGGAATTGGACTTCTAATTAATGAATTATTAATATTATTCACTAATAAATTAAATTATTAAATGATAAAATTATATTTATCTTTTAGTAAATTTGTATGTTCCCTTATTCTCATTTTTACATATAATATGATATAATGTGATAAATTCATACTAGTATACGTAGATATGTATAATGACATGAAAATTTGAATCCAAAACTTTCCTCAATGAGAATATCAATCAAATTATTCATATTTTTTCAAACATTATATATTAGTAGTTTCTTACATAACTTAAAATTGAAATAACATTTTAAGACAAACTTGATGTTAGACAAATGAAATTATATATATTGGACAAATTTGATGTTGATATGATGTTAACTCATTATTTGACATTAATTTGATGGTCTTTGTATCCAAAACTACTCACCTAAAAATTAGTATTATGATTACAATTAGAATTTTCAGTATTTGACATAGTCAATAATAATAGGAATGACAGGGAGTACAAATTTTGCAAGGATCATCTATTTAATCTGTTTAAACTCAAATAAATAATATTATTATGATTTTGGAACGGATATAGATAGAGATTTTTATGTACCCACTATCCGATAATCTCAATTATACATACATATATATTATAAATTTTATTTTATTATAATTTATTGAATGTAATCATATAATTAATTATTTTTTTATAGGTTGTTGAATAAAAAATATAATAAGAGTAGACAATTTAAAATATAATTTTTCTATTATAATAAACAATATTTAATTATATTGTTTTAATGTTATTTTTTATAATCGATATATTAATTTGAAAGTGCTGAATTAGATTTTACATTTTATTTTATAGTAATTTATGATATATTGTTTCTATATTTTTTTATTGTTAATCATTTTGTTAGTTTGATAAATGGATAATTGAATGGATTCAAATATTAATTGGGTAATAATAATCGAATTTAAAAAAAATTATATATATATAATTGAATTCGGATTCGGATATAACATTGTTTGCTAGTATGCCATCCTTAGTCAAATAGCATGTGTTTTGAAATTTGAAAGTCTTTTTCTTCTGGAATATGAGTAGTTGCTTGGTTGCACCAATAACCCAAATTTATATAAAATCCAATTTCCATCTCCATGCATGAATGTTGAATAGCATCTGTCATCGATGAATTGAGTTCATTCGTTATTGTTGACTTCTGTATATTGGCTAGATTTTTCTAGTGAAACTTGGAGTGCTAATATGCACAGTTTAGGGTTATTGGGATGAAGCTTTCCATGTTGTTTTTTCTAATATATATCTATTTTTTTAAGAAATATCTCTTTAGTTATTAAAAATAATTATATTCAATATTTTTTTAAATATGTAGTAATCTAAATTTACACTTGATAGATTCATTCAATAGATAAAATATTTTTTTATAAATTTTAATAATATTCTATACTCGGAATATAATCTTAAAAACCTCCGAATAAAGGAAAATATAATCATATCCTCCTATATCAGTTCTTAAGATAATTATTTTTAATATTTTAGTTGTATGCCTATCGGTGCTGAAGGGTTTAATATAATTGAAAATAAAATGTGAGGGATTCCATTAAAAGAAGGCTAAATTGCTTAAAAAATCTTAAATTTTACATTTTCTCATAATTATATTCAATTCTTTAAAAATTAGAGTTTAATTAGGTTTTGTAATAAATATTGTTTCGGATGAAATGAATCTCGCTTTGATCCTAGATAGCGATGATGTACAAAAATATTAAAAATATAAAATAATAATATTATCATTTTATGCAGCATTAAACTCAAAGTAAATATCAAATTCTTGTGAATGAAAGAGAAAAATAAAGAAGGGTCATCGAGTTAGAGTATCGCCGTTTCACAATCAAAGAAAATGACGCCTTTTAGAAATGAGTTTCCTAAATAATCTGCATTTTTACAATCGAAGAAAAACGACAAATAAATGTGAGATAACAATCGAGTTAGAGTATCACCGTTTCACAATCAAAGAAAATGACGCCATTTAGGAATGAGTTTCCTAAATAATCTATATTTTTGCAATCGAAGAAAATCGACAAATAGATGTGAGATAACAAATGCCCTAACTCAATGACTCTTTTCTATTTTTCCCTTTCATTCACAAAATGTCATTGTTTACTTGTTTAATACTGCATAAAACGATGTCATTTCTTTAAAATATCTATGTATCAAATTTTCCACTTAAGTGCTACCTCAAACGACTACATTATTATTTTATAATTTAGAATTGAAATGATGTCTAGTTCATCTGAAAAAAATTTTATTATAAAATTTAAATTACATATAATTAAATTTAAATTTTTAAAGAATTTAATATAATTCTAATAAAATATAAAGTTAATTATTTTTTTTATGTAATTTAGTCTTTAAAACAAATAAACAAGAAGGGTTCAAATAAGAAAAAATATTATATATATATATCGAAAACCTTTTGTGGTTTTACTGTTCATGAATAGTTCTTTTTGTTTTTTGTATTTTTTTAACTCTTAATATTTTCTACTTTTTTTACAATTTAGTTCTAATTTTATTTTTTTCCCTATATTTTTCATTCTTTGCAATTTATTTTTTTAATTTTTTCTTTTAACTATTATACTTTTTACTATTTACAATTTAGTCTTGATTTTTATTTTTTTAAATTTCCATACTTTCCACTTTTTACAATTTGGTCATCTTTTTTATTTTTTTACTCTCATACTTTTTACTTTTTGCAATTTAGTCCTCTTTTTATTTTTTTCTTTTAATTTCTGTACTTTTCACTTTTTACAAATTAGTCATTTTTTAGTTTTTTTTACTTCCATATTTTTTAATCTTTATAATTTAGTCCATCTTTTATTTTTATTTTTTCTTTTAATTCTTATACTTTCTACTTTTTACAATTTAGTCTACTTTTTTTTATTTTTTCTTTTAACTTCTATACTTTTCACTTTTTATAATTTGGTTCTCTCTTTTTTTTGGGTTTTCTTTGACTCTCGTACATTTCACTCTTTGTAATTTAATTATTTTTTTATTTTTTCTTTTAACTCTCATATTTTTCACTTTTTACAATTTAGTCCTCTTTTGTAATATATATATATATATATATATATATATATAAAGAAAATTTACTATTATTAAAAGATAATTTAATTGAGGTAATTGACAATACTAGAAAATGTAGATTTAGCGACGCCAATTAGCAACACAACACATAGTGTCACTAATCTGCGACGCCACATAATTGCTGAAATTTCCTAAACTATGTCTTTTGTGAAAATTATCAAACTTTATAGAAATACTGAAATTCATTTGCAATAATTTTTTGAAAATTAGTAGTTAATTAAGTTTATCATAAACATAACCTACTCGGTATTATCAATAAAATTAAACAGAAATATTTTTTTTCTTTGTATCATGCAGTTTTTGGCACAATTGGAGCAGTTTGGTAAGTTGAAATTTGTGGGTTGCTGCTTTTATTTTTGCTTTGCTACTTTTGCTTTTAATGTGACTAAACAGTCTTCTGTTGGTAACTTTTCTTGGATTAATGGAGTTGATCTTACTGATTTGGGGAGCTGAATTAGTAGATATTAAGGTATTTAATTACTTTGAGCTGTAGTTACAGGCAATTATGGAAGATATGATCCATCCTTTGATACGTGATTTAACACAAACCACGCAGCCTCAATCCATAGGTGCTTCTCCTCAGTCTTCTTTACCTAGAGATTCATCCATTTTTTGATGTATTTTTTATACTTAGATTTTATTATTGTATGATTTTTTTTAAACAAAATCATGAATTTTGGATTATAATTAATGTTAAATTGTGTAATTATGATGAATAATGTGAGATTAGGTCGTTTATATTATTTTATAAGCAGGTCAATTAAAATATGAATATGTATATTAATAAAATAGCAATGCGTTTAGCGATACCATTTTTAGTTGTCGTTAATAAATAGTTGATTTTAAATTAAAATATTACAACTTAGTGACGCCAAAAGTGCGTTGATAAAATTAAAACTAGTAGCAACGATATGATGTTGTCGCTAATAACATCGCTCATGTTGTCACCTTCTTAGCGAAGCTGTTTGTAAACATCATGACGCCACTTTAGTGTCGCTAATCAGCAATGCCTCATTAGCTGGCGTTGCTAAATTAGCTTAACGATATCGTTTTTTAAGGATTTTGAGCATATATCGCATATATATTATGCAGTAGAAAATAAAATTTATCAAAACTAAAATCAAAATGATTCTACTTGTGCAAATTAAAACTAATTTAACTAAGAAAAATTCAGAAATTATACCTTTATAATTTCTTGATTTTTTTTCAATTTCTCACCTTGTTGGGTTGTAGCAAACCACAACAATTCAATTTTGGATTGTCTCTAACAATATCCATGCGAAGATGAGATGATGAAACCACTAGAGAGATGACTTAAACATACCTCAAAGTGTTAGCAATAGTGTATATTCCTTTGAAAAGAAAAATTAAAGTCTTTAATTTTTTTCGTTGTCTTCAAAAATTTCTCCTCTCAAAAATTTTTTTTATCTATTTTCTTTCTTTTGGAGTCTTTTAGATCCAAAAGAAATAAGTTTCATAGAGCAAAAATTAAAAGAGGAGAAAATGAGGAGTTATAAATAGTAAATTGGCCAATTTATAAGGGAATAGGGCATTGCTGCGCTGCCAGGCCAGCAGACCTGTACGGATCCGTTAACTCTCCGATCAATTTTTTTCCTACGATCTTATTACGAACTGACTCGAAATAATTCTTTTATATTTTGAATCTCATCCAAAGCCATTTTACTCATTATTTTTACTTTCAATGCGTGTGACCCATTAAGTTTACGGTTATATTGGCCACTTAAATTATCAAATAATTTAAGCAAATCACGAGCAGTATCTAGCAACACATCATGATCCCCAATTGATCGGAAAGTCAATAGTTTGACTATGAACCTTTTTATAAACAACAATATGTGCAATTCGTCATTTTACCATCCTATACCCCACTCGGTTCAGAGCATGAATTATGTGTCAGCTCCCGCTAGACTGACTACGTCACATCTAGCCCAAGTGATGTTAGACCTTATCCTTGAGACTCATTACTCTATTAGACATGTCACTGAAGACCACCTTCAGGATGTTTCCACTCTGACCAAAGATTCCTGAGTAATGATCCCAACAAGAGGCCATAGGTATACTCTCCCTCTATCAGGAGTGGTATCAGGAGTGGTGAATCCTCTGTTGGCTACCCAATTACCATCGAATACCTCAAGTTGTATCCAATCACCACCATATGAGCGACCTCTATAAGGCAATAAGGAATGGAGTCAAAGTACAAAATCAATATCCAAGATATCCTTGAGTATCTCAAATCTAAGGATACTTGCTCCATTGTTATGATGAGACTATTATTGACATTTGAATAGATAATTCATATGATCATCTCATTGTAGGTCATCTAATGTATTTGACTACTCTTAGCAAGCATCCACATATTAACTTTGAACATCCCATGTTCACAGCTTATGAGATCTACTGTTTGATCCAATCAAGGAGTATAACATGTGTTAGTCTATCCGGATCAACAATGTCCCATCTTATTGATCATATAACTAGGGATAATTTAAATATTAACATAATTACACATGATAGGAATCTCATTATCATAATCCCATCATGATTTCCTTCATGTTATGTTTTATATTATGAACTTTCATTAATCAGTTTAAGATCTATATCAACAAAGATGCAGTTGGCCCAGATAACTATTGATTTCTTAAGCATGCAGTTTTCAAATGGGACTTATAGGCCTCAACCCCATTTGGCCCAAGAACTGTTTGGAGGTAGGTTGAAGTAGTTATTCCTTCGTCTAAGCTCCAAGTGAAGTGCTGATTTTACTACTTCAAGGCTCATTGGATCTTCATGACACACTGTTATTCAAACATAATTCTCATACTAGGGTAGACTATTCGGATCGTAGATTATTTGGCATGGCTTAATTTGTGGATTAGAGGAAGAGAGAAGTTTAAGCAAACATAGTGTTTATTGCTATATGAAATTTTATAAGGGAAACACTTGATGCCCTCCAATCATGGCCTTCTGAAACAATGAAGATGCTACCTTAAGACCAAACGGCATAACTGTCCACTCATAGTGGTGATTTGGAATGTAAAATGTCATTTTGTATCTGTCTTCTGAGACAATGCCTAACTGCTAGAATCCTGCCTTCAAATCAAACTTTGAGAATATTTTTGCTGAAGCCATGAAAGGAAACATGAATCTATCTTTGGCAGTGGATATTTATACTAATATAATGAAATAAGGTCTTTTTGAATGTGTACACTAAGTGCCTGAGGCGATTGCCTTTTTGGGCACATCTCTAACAATCTTCCACTTGCACTAAAGCTAATCGCCATTGTACATTACACTATAGGCGAAGATATGACAATCATATTCCTTTTGGGGTTTTTGTTTAGTAACTCTGTCAGATATTTTCTGATCAGTGGGAACTCTTTCTCTCATTAAATCACATCTACCATTGATTTCTAAAATCAATTGATAAGATTGAGTACATATTGGAACTTTTGATGAGACCATGATTCCTTTGCATATACAGTGGCTCTATTGTTGTTCCAATCATATTGGACTTACAATACTAGGAATCACTTCTACCTTGTAATGAATTCCTTTTTCCAAACTACTTCCTCAGCTGCCTTGGAAGCTGTAATGTACTTTAAGTTGTGGATCATCAGTCATCATCTGTTTGGAATTTTTCCAATTGACTAGACGATTATTTAATGTGAATATATAGCCCGATTAGGATTTTGAGTTATCCTCGTCGAATTGAATGCTGGCATCTATAATTCTGCTTACCTTAAGCTTACTATCTCCTTAAACTAAGAATACATCCTCATTCCTTCTCAAGTATTTAAGGATGTTCTAGACAGTCACCTATAATCCCTCGATGGGATCATATTGATATCTACTTATGACACTCATAGCATGATATCCATTGGACCTAGTACATAGCATAATATATAATGAATCCAATAGACCAGGCTTATGGAATCTCATCCATGCTAGTCTATTTGTCTTATGTCTTTGGACATAAAGACTTAGAAAGGGCAATCTTATCAATCATAGGAATAGATCCTCTTATAGACTACTTCATGTTAACCACTTTAGCATCTTAGCTATGTAGACTAAGAAAGAATGAGTAACCTCTTAGATTTATCTCTATTGATCTTAATCCCCTTTTAGAAGGTTACTTTTAAAATCCTTATTGTAGAATTATTTTAGAGTAACAAATTGACTAACTTAGAAATGAGAGATCATTTCCTACTAATAGTATGTCTTCCATATACTTCACTAGGAAGAAAATAGCACTCCCATTAACCTTCTTGAAAACACATGAATCATCCACATTTTATGAGAAAAATAAACTCTTTGGTTATCTCATTAATTTAAATGTTTCAACTCCTGGATGTTTACACTAATCCATCAATGGATTTTGCAATTTGCATCATGTTTCATCATCATCAGATATGAATCTCTTAGGTTGTGTTATGTGCACATCTTAAGTAAGATTTCCAAAATGAAACCAGCCTTTATATCCATTTGCAAAATCTCATCACTATAAGTAGCAATGACTAGGAGTAACAGATGAATTTAAGCATAGTATATGGAGTAAAAAGTCTTATCAAAGCTAACATTTGTCTTTAATAATGTCTTTTAACTACTAACTCTAGCTTTATAGGCAACTACATTACTTTTCATGTAATATCCTCGACTTTCCCACATGCATTATGACACGCATTACATTTGGACATATTCATTTTATATATATGTCATTCACATGAAACACATGCATACGTAGAGATTTTGGCGTGAATGTATTTACGAGATAGACTTGACACGGGTCGGTTTATCGCAATAGGACTAAGTCGTACGTGTCTAGCTATAATTTAAATAAGGACACAAGATATTGAAAATGAAATTAAATAAATGATTACATTTGAAATAAAGGAAATTTAGCATAGTTAAATTAAAGTAAAC
>CATIWF010015871.1:0-46944 GCA_949630135.1 Balakata baccata | reverse complement strand
AAAAACTAAATGTAAAATTTAGATATGTATATGCAAATTTTTATATTTTACATGTATATAAAAATTTAATGTGTCATAAATTATTAAGATATGCATTATGCAATTGTTTGGCAAAACTTAAATGTTTATATGTACCACTAAGCTAGAGATAGCTTAGCGTGAGTTTTTCTCACGCAGGAACTGGAGCTTGTAGATAATAGAAGTTAGGTTGATCAAGAAGCAGAAGAAGAATCCAAGCCCATATCAGAAGAGACAAAGAAGATATAGCTAAGGGTTGATTACTTCTTACTTTTGTTTGTTTTTAATTATACATCTGAATACTTAAGTTGTTTTGTATATGTATTAAAAATATGTCTAACAGTTAAGAATACTTGATATGTATATAATATGTTAATAGAGACAGTGGAAAAAAAAATTAGTTAGTTAAATTATTACTTAAAAAGGAAAATAAATTCAGACAGGGTTATTTAGTCAGTTAAGTTTAAGACATTCTACTTATATAATGGGTTTATTCCTATTATATAGGTAGGGTGTTACAACATTTCTCATGAATATGAGAAACTTAGTCCGAGGGGGAAGAAATGTATCTTTATAAGACATAAAGATACTCAGAATTTTCCAAAGAATATATATTTCTTTGGGAAGATGTAAATGGAAGGGTAATGGAAATTGAGTCACAATATGTCATTTTCTTGGAAAAGGACTTTACTGAAAGAGATGAAATAAGTGGGGATTTCCAACTATATGAAATGGAAGATTCCAAGTCAAGTGGGAGTACAAGAATGATTGCTTTAGCTCCAACAGAGTAGGATAATATAGAATATCATGCTCCTCCTAAAGCAAATGGAGTGAAAGTTGCCTGATTGTGTTCTTATGAAACAATATCATGAGTAATATCAACCTTGATGTAGTAATCATAAAAGAATTTTGTCGTCGATATTGAAATTGAGAGGGAAACTTTTATGATTGCTCTAGTTAATTAAGAGTATTGTAATACAATACAATATACTCTTTCTAGTCCTAAAGCTCCTAAAGCTAAGGAATGGGTTAAAGCTATGAAAGAAGAAATGAATTCGATAAAATCTAACTGAGTTTGGAATTTAATTGATTTACCGTTAGGTTGTAATACAATTGGGAACAAGTGATTTCTTAAAAATTAAACATAAGGCAGAAGGGATAGTTAAAAGATATAAAGTTCGATTAGTAGCCAAGGGCTACACATAACAAGAGGGAATTGATTATGAATATACATTCTCGCCTGTTATTAAGTTTGTGTTTGTTTGTCTCATTCTAGCTATTGTGGTATGAATGGACTTAGAATTATATCAAATGCGTGTTAAGACTATTTTTACGAAAATGGAAAACAGATAAAGAGATCTATATAGATCAACCTTTAAGTTTTGAGCTAAATAGACAAGAGTGCAAAGTTTGTGGACTCAGAGATCCATATATGGTCAGCGTTAAGATGATGGAACCTCAAATTTTATTAAGTCATGTTAGAGGATGGTTCACGATAGACACTTATTGTACAAATTCATTTCACATAAATAAATGCATTTTCATTTATTAATATTCATTTATACTGTGAATTGATTGGATCTTCAATTAATTAATGAAGTTCATGATATAAATATAGCATGAAAGAAATCGTGATGAGATCATGATATTGAGATTCCTATCATGTATAATTATAGTTATATCTAAATTATCTCTAGTCATAGGATTAACAATATTGGACATTGTTAATCCGGATAGACTGGCAAATGTTATATTCCTTGATTAAGTCATATTAGAGGATGGTTCACGATAGGCACTTATTGTACAAATTCATTTCACATAAATAAATGCATTTTCATTTATTAATATTCATTTATACTGTGAATTGATTGGATCTTCAATTAATTAATGAAGTTCATGATATAAATATAGCATGAAAGAAATCGTGATGGGATCATGATATTGAGATTCCTATCATGTATAATTATAGTTATATCTAAATTGTCCCTAGTCATAGGATTAACAATACTGGACATTGTTAATCCGGATAAACTGACACATGTTATATTCCTTGATTAGATCAAACAGTAGATCTCATAATCTATATATATGAGTTATCTATAATTAACATACGGATGCTTGCTAGTGTAATCAAGTACATTTGATGACCTGCTATGAGACCATCATATGAATCATTTATTCAACTGTCAATAATAGTCTCATCAGAGCAATGGTGTAAGTATCCTCAGACACAATAGGCTCTTTCTAGTCCTAAAGGAATGGGTTAAGCTTATGAAAGAGGAAATGGATTTGATAAAATCTAACTAAATCTGGGATTTGGTTGATTTACCACTAGGTCGTAAGTCCATTGGGAACAAGTGGTTTCTTAAAAATTAAACATAAGATGGAAGAGACAATTAAAATATATAACGCTCAATTAGTAGCCAAGGGCTACATATAGCAAGAGGGAATTGACTATGAAGATATATTCTCGCCTGTCGTCAGGTTTATGTCTGTTCACCTCATTTTGGCTATTGTGGCATGGATGGACTTAGAATCATACCAAATGGACATTAAAACTATTTTTGCAAAAATAGAGAACTATATGAAGAGATCTATATAGATCAACCTTTAAGCTTTGAGCTAAAAGGATAAAAGCGCAAAGTTTACTGACTCAAAGATTCATTTATGGTCTTAAGCAAGCGTTAAGATAGTGAAACCACAAATTTCATCAAGTTTATTAAAGGAAGGTTCATAATAATGGAAGAAGACCATTGCACGTATATTAAACATTCAAATAGTAGTTTCATAATTTTGTCATTGTATATCGATGACATATTGATAGTTGGAAATGATAAGAAGTTAATAGATGTTACCAAAAAATGGTTATCATCGAACTTCAAAATGAAAGACAATGGTGAGGCTAGCTATGTGCTTATTGTTAAGATCCTTGGGGATCACTCAAAAAGACTTCAGGGTTTATCTCAGGAGGTTTACATTAAGAAAATATTGGAGCATTATCATATGCATGATTACAAGTCGGTGAATACCCCAAAAGAATCTGAGCCTTAAGTCTTGATACATAATCTCAAGACATCTAATGAAAATGAACTAATGTCCAAAGTACAGTTTCTTCAGCGCTATTAGTAGTTTAATGTATTTTGTGTATGCACGCATTCAGACATTTGCTACGTCTCTAGGGTAATGAGCAAATTTCGATCTAATATAGGTTTGAAACATTGGATGGTTGTCTAAAGGATATTGAGATATCTAAGAAGAACTTCAGACTATGTTTTGTGATACCAAATGAAGGATTTGCACTAAGTTGGTAATACAAATGCTAATTGGGAAAGCGATTTTAATCAGCGTAAATCGATTTTTGGATATGCATTCTTATTGAACAACATAATTTCATGGATTATCAAGAAGCAATCTTATGTAGTTTTATCAAGAGTGGAAGATGAATATGTGGCATACTCCTCAGCTATACAAGAGACAATTTGGTTGAAAAAGTTTTTGCAGCACATAAAATTGTTTAAGTTAGCATCTGAACCTATGACAATTTATTATGACAATATGGTTGCATTAACATGTGTTAAGGATCTATAATATTGTTAAAAGACCAAATATATCCATATTAGATATCCTTGTGTTAGAGAATTGATCACAAGGGATATTTCTTACTTTAGTGTAGATAGGAAAACTATTTACGTTTTTAGTATAGTTTTTAACAAAATTTTGAATTTTGTGTAATTTCGAATCTATTTCCAATTTTGGGGTAGTTTTTAGTGAGATGGTGAACGTACTTTTCAGTGCGTCACTAAAAGTGACACACACCTAAATTCAGTGTGCCACTTGAAGTGGCGCACTGAAAGTTTTTTTTTTAATTTTTTTAATTTATTCATGAAATATTTTTTGCCTAATAAAGAAAAATTAATAATAATTAATTTTTTGTCGATAGATAATAATTAATTTTATAGAAAAAAATTATAGATAAATAATAATTTGAATAATTAATTATAGATAATCAATTTTTGTTTTTTCAGTATGCCACTTCACTAAAAATTTATTTCTTTTATTTTTTGAATTTATTCATTATGAAATGGTTTTTTTACTTGAGAAGGAAAAATTAATAATAAGTAATTTTTTGTTGATAGATAATAATTAATTTTGTAGAAAAAAATTATTGACAGTGCACCACTTGAATTGACGCACCGCTCAGTACGCCAATTAAACTCGGGCACTATGCTATTTTCTATTCTGAACTCGGAATTTTTTTAAAAACTACACTAAAAATAGAAATATTTTTTCTAACTACACTAAAGTAAGAAATATCTCTAGAAGGAAATGATCTTGAAATACATTCCTACAAGTGAAATGGTGACAGATTCATTTACCAAACTAATAGTTAGGGATGCATTTGTTAGATATGTAAGATTCCTAAGCTTATATAGGACCTAGTTGACTTGTCTATGTTAATAGACCACTTGTATTTTACTTGTAATGATGTGGAGTCAATTTCTCATGATTTGCTAGTTTTATATTTATTTATATTATATGAATATGTTAGAAATGCCAATTAGTATAATTCGATAAAGTATATCGATAGACTTAGATTAACTCTTTCATATGAGTAATCGCCCCTAGCATTGTTGAGTGAGTAGAGATGAGACTAAAGTTTGGATGACTAAGTCACAGTGTGAGCGGATTTAGTCATACTATTACATAAAAAAGTAGCATTGATGAGGATCAAGATGAAATTCTTCATATATATAAGAATCAACATGAATGACTTCCCCACCATTCGTATGTTTATTTAGAGGAAGCTGAGTATGAAACTTATTATTTAACATTGTTGAATGTGTAGATAAAAGTTTCAAGTTTGACACTTTAAGAGTGACAAGACTAAGACTTATACGGTGTTATTCATTTTATGATTAAGAGTGAAACATGCACTCTTTCATCTTCAAAAAGGAAAGAGTTGCTCCATCATAGCATTCAATTCATACTACATATGCTAGATGACCTACAAAGAAGTGAAAGAATGGATCCTTATTTCTTTGTTATGTGAGTCTTAGAAATCCTAAATATGGATTTCATTTTTATTATTACCCTTTGTGACTTTTGACTATATTATGACGTAATGGATTAATATTGGCTACCTTAGGATGTATCATATAATCATATGATGATTCAACTTAAATAGAACATTCCTAGAAAAACGAGTTAATTCAGATCCAATTATTATAAGGGCGAAAGAAATAATATTTTTGCTTATACACTCATTGCTTGTATTAACCGATTATGGTTATTTCGCTTAATAAAGCTAAAATAACTTAGAGTATAAAGTAATTGAAAGAGTGATATGAGTATAGATTCTTTAAGGATTGAATGATACTGGATCGTGTGTATTAAAAAAAATACTTAGGGTAAACAAGTACATTGTTAAGAGTAATTATATCATTGGGTTGATGTCTCTTATGTGGCCTATGGTTAGATTTATATTGTAGCTCCCACCATTTGTATGCTTCGGATCACATGGTCCTTCACCTATATGAATGTTTCTCTTTGAAATTGAGATTTTATAATGTTGTTTTGAGATAAGCTAAGCCTACGATGGACGAATGGGAGATGTTGGGTTTTGGTGGGTCTGGGCCCCCCATGTGGGCTTGACTGAACCCAAGACCTATATGGAATAATATAAAATGAAAGTTATTCAGAAAATAACTTCATACACTACAGAAATATAGAAACAAAGTTCTTCTTCTTCTTCTCTTTTTCCTCTCTAATTTCTGTCTCTCCTATTACATCTAAGAGAATCAAGAGGTGTTTGTGTCGTGGATTATGTTCCGAATTCTAGTAACCGGCGTTCTCGAAACATTGAAGACACGAAATTCACATTTCAACAAGTAAGTTTCCATTGCCAATCTTGTTTTACACATGGTAAGAATGCAATAACTTTACATAAACTCCTTTTATTTATGTCATCTTTCTTCTTGGTCTTTTATCAAAAAGATTGCTTGAAGAAAGATTCACCAAGAAACCACAAAATGAAAGAAAATCTTGTAAACATGGGGCCTATTCACTAAGTTAATCCTTCACCACTTCCATTAGAAATAAAAGAAATCCATCACCGACCTACCCATATTATTAGTGTTGAACGAATGCAAAGCTTGTCTTCAAAAAGTTATCGCCATCAAGAAACTAATATTGAATGCATGGGCTCAAAGGTAATAACCACTACCAACCCATTAATGGCGATGTTCAAGAAATAGTAAAAAGAGATGCAATATCAGTGAACATTAATGATGATTCTTCAAGACATGAAAGGCTCAAAAGACATAGGATTAAAGTTGCAGGCAATGTATAGATTCCTGATATACGGGAGAAGGAAGATTTTTTGAAGGATTGGACCGATTGTTCGGTATTCGAAGCTTCTTTAATGCCCAATAGGATTATGTATGCTCGTTTAGCTTTGGTTGAAGAAGAAAGCATAGCTACCACACTAAGATCAAGAATAGATAATAGGTGTCAAATTTAATTTATTTTCCCATTGTTTTCTAAACATTAAACGACACCATTTGCAAAGCTTGGATGGCAAAAAAGGAAGGGCATTATAGTAGCTACAGTGCCCTTTTCATGCCCTTTATATATAGGGTGATTCATCTGTAAATTTATTTTTGTTGGTTATCGTTACAAATGATGGATGGTGTGAAACATATATTCTCACTATCCAATATATGATTGTTGTGATTATATCACATCTTTTCAGCCGTAAATTGTTTGGTTAGTAGAAAAAAAAAATATTTGTGTATTAAAAAGATACAAGAAAGTGATTTTAAAAATACAAAAAAAAATTTTTTTTTGAAATAACATACCATGCACAATTCATACTAAAACTCTCCAAAGAAACAACATATATACATTTTTTTAAAAGAGTAAATAATAGATATATGTATGCAGTATGTGTTTAGAAAAGTAGGATTTTATGAAGAGTTTAAAATCTGAGTGTTGTGAGAGGAAAAAATTGTACCGGTAGTTAGGTAAAAAATAAAAATGGATCTTAAAAAAAAAAAGAGACACATCAAGTTTTTTTTTCTTATTAAACTAAGGACATTATTGTCCTTAAAATTAAGGGGAAAAAGCTCAAATATAGGTGTAGGTGCCAACTTTTAGACAGTATAACATATTTTAGAGAGGCGACATTGTTTTTCCTTAGTGAAAACTTTTGAACAAATGGCTTTTAATGGTATTGTGTCGTTTTTTTAATAGAAACTTCTTGCTTTGGCAGTATACAGAGGGGACAATTGTGGCAATGTACAGTAATAAATAGTGCCGCTCACTTCTGCTTTTAATGTATAGACTAATTTTTTATTAACGTGTTTTGTACGTGATTATTAAATATTAAATTCGTCATTAATTACTATTTAATTTTTATTTATTTTATCTTATTTGGAATATTAATTAATTAATTCTCGAGAGGAAAAAACTATGCTGGTAGTTGGGTAAAAAATAAAAATAGATCTTACAAAAAAAAAAAGAGACACGTCAAGTCTTTTTTTTTCTTATTAAGCTAAGGACATTATTGTCCTTAAAATTGAGGGGAAAAAGCTCAAATGTAGGTGTAGGTGCCAACTTTTAGATAGTGTAACATATTTTAGAGAGACGACGTCGTTTTTCCTTAGTGAAAACTTTTGAACAAATGGCTTTTAATGGTATTGTATCGTTTTTAATAGAAACTTCTTGCTTTGGCATTATATAGAAGGGACAATTGTGGCAATGTACAGTAATAAATAGTGCCGCTCAATTATGCTTTTAATGTATAGACTAATTTTTCGTTAATGTGTTTTGTAGGTGATTATTAAATATTAAATTTATCATTAATTACCATTTGATTTGTTTTGTTTTATCTCATTTGAAATATTAATTAATTAATTATTGAGCTAAATATAGAGTTATAATGCCACAATAGTTGTTTTTGATTATATGTATTGCACATGATTATTAAATATTGAACTCATTATTAATTACGATTTTGTTTTTACATAATTTTTTTTTATTTTCATATTAGTTTGTTTCATTTTATTTGAAATGTTAATTAACTAATTAATATTTGAGTTAAATATAGAGTAATATTGTCACAACGTGTTAATAAGCTAATTTCATTTCAATATTAATAAAACTCTTGTTAATTAATAAAATCAAAGATGAAAAAATATATTTATCTCAAATATTAAAAGTCATACATAAAATTGAGATAGTTATTTCAACATTAATATAATTTTCCTTGATAAATTATTTAATTTATCTATTATTTCAAAATAGTTATAAAAAAAGGTAGAAAGTTTTTTACGGTTATTTTGCATATCTTTCATATTCTCAATTATTTATGTGCAATGCACATATTTTTTTTAATAATTGAACTCATCATTATTAAATAAATAATAATAATAATTTTGTCCAACAAATTAATTTTAGTAACTTTTCATTATCATGTAATTAAGTTACATTTAATTTAAATATTAATAGTTGTTAATTATATTTGATTATTATATTTTATATAAAAGTAAATTATATTATACTATGCATTTAAATTTTAAAAATTTAACTATTTATGTATATAATTAAAATAAATTAATTATTGAACTTTATAAAAATTATTAAAAAAATTATAATTCTTCAAATAACTTATAATAATTATACTTATAAATATTTTGAAATTCATATTATACATTACGTGCATTATTATAATTTTGTTTACTTACTATTATATAAATTTAATATATTAGTGAAAACTATTATTATTATATTTTGAATGGCAATATGTTACCATTATTTTTTAACTATACCTTCTTAATATTTTTTTAAATTATTTTCTTATTTCTTTTTAATATTATAGTCGTATGATATTTTTTATACATAAAACATAGGTGTTGGTAATATTTCTCAATAGGAGAATACTAATCATATATAGATAAACTAAATTTATTGTAGATAGTAAAACAATTGGATTTCTAATAAAAATAAAGAAAAATTTACTGATTTTGTTAAAATTAATTTTTTTATCAATTAATTTGATTAATTCCATTTTTAATGAATACCATTAGTCCTATTAATGTGTCTTGTACGTAATAATGAAATATTAGACTCGTCATTAATCACCTTTTCGTTTTTATATATATATTATTTTTTATTAATTTTTTTCGTTAATTTATATTAATTTATTAATATTGATTAATTTATATAATTAAATTGATAATGTTAACTTTTATTATTTTTTTTTGCAATAAATTAATATTTATTATATATTTTGTATTATACATTTCATGTTTTTTTAATATTAGTAATATTAAATTTTTTTCTTTTCTTTTAATATTCATTTTTTTTAATATTAGTTAATTATCTTATCCATTATAGTTGTTAATTTATTTACTTTATACAAATTATCTTGTCTATTATATTTTTTAATGTATCTTCATAATATTTATTTTTTTAATATTTCAATAAACAAAAGTGAATGACATTATACTCTTATAGATGGAGTTTTTTTTTAAAATAAAAGATTAAATAGTTAATATTTAAATGACAATTAATTTTATTTGGGCCAAGAAAGAAACTGAATAACATAATTAATATCAGATTTACTATAAAAAATTATTATCTAATCCTAATAGAATTGAACTTATAATAAATAAATTATTAATGCCATTCATAAATAAATTAAATTATTGAAAAACAAAATTAACTCAATTAACAAATACAATCAATTGACTTTTCGGTAATTTTGTTTGTCCATCATACTTCCACTTTTATATATAGTATGATAAATTATAGATTGTTTTGTCATTTATTTTATAAAATATTAACTATTTTACTGCAATGATCAAATATAAAAATTAAATTTTAATAGCAATAGCAATATTCTTTGTTCAATTTTTCCACTTTTTTTTTCAAAATAAATGTAGAGTAAAAAATTATTTTAATTCATCTCTTTATTTTTATTTATTTTCCAAACGGAGTATTCATATTTTTTTCTTCACATATTTTCCTTTTATTCAAATACTTGTGTTAAAAAAAATTATTTTATATTTTCTTCTTATTTACACTTTTTTTTTACTTTCTCATTCTTTTTTCTATCCAAATAAAATAAATTTAGATAAACTTAATTTATAACGTCATATGTAGATTAATTCAATCATACAGTAATGCATATTTAAATTTTTTTATTTATATTAGTTGATATGATACATACATTGATAAATCTACATATATATTATTATATGGTTGAATTAGTATATGGATAATATAAATATATCTATAAATTTTTAAATATAGCAATGTGTTAAGCGTTCAATTGCAAGCACAAAGTGTCAAATTGAAAAATAGTAAAAGTTAGCATGTTTTTTTGAACTTAAAGATAAATAGATAATATATCGATATAAATATTCAAATGATACCAAAATTTGTTACTTTTTACCAATCGGTATCAAATTGTTAATGGTTGCAAATTAGTATCAAAATTTTTAAAAAATATTGTAATTTAGTATCAAGTCAAAATTATAGTGAAAAAAAGATATTGTGATATGTTAACTAGTTGATATGACATGTTAATAGACACATATATTATTTGTTTCAAATTTTAATTTGAACATCACATTTTAATATTTCTAAAAATTTTGATATTAATTTACAGCAATTAAAAATTTTAATACTAATTTATAACAAAATAATAATTAACATATGTACATTTTTATCCCTAATATATCCCGTACCGTTGGTTGGGGAAGCTTGGTTTTGGACAAAGGCTCTGTTTGGTATTATGTTTAAAAAAATATTTTTTTAGTAAAAAATTTTATATTTTTAAATTTTATTGAATTTTAAAAACTGTTTTTTAATATAAATAGATAAATAAATATTTTTTTAAAAAATAATTTATAAAAAATTAAAAAAATTTAGTCAATAAAATAAAAAAAATTCAAAATTTCCTTTTATACCCCAGCAGCACCCCAAAAAGTAATATTCCACTGGAGAATAGAAACAACTGAGAGCCGAGTCAAGCAGAAATATAAAACCCATATTCTACATCTCGATTTCTCAGTCTCCTTTCTTCAGAAGCAGAATAACATTGGACAGAGCTCATGGACTGATACTGGCTACTTTCTCTGCTTTTTATTATATCTCGGCCAGGTACTGTTTTGCTCGTTCTATCTCAATTCTGAGAGTTAGCAAACTAAAATCATTGCCTTTTTTAGTGATTATTCTTTTGCATCTTTTATTTATCTAATTTATGTGAAACTTCTCTTTTCAGATATTTAGCCTATAGTGTTTGATAAAAAGACTGTGCTTAGTGAACTGTGATTGATTAGAAATACCAGAACCAGCATCATTAAAAAAAAAAAAAAACCTATGTTTTTATAAGCTTATATTAAGCCCAGATTGGTGGAACTGATTGATATCGAGTTTTGATGTTGAATCTCTTACTGGTTCTTACAATTACTAATCAAGCTATTGATGGTTCTATTCCAGTGGAGTTTCTTGAAATGGGATTATAATTATCGGGTGAGGTTTATGTATGCTTTCTAAAATGTCAACAGCAAACCCTTTGAAGAAGTTTGTATGTGGTGTCATCCTTGATTTGGATGGTACCCTTCTCAACACTGGTAAGGTTTGCTTCTAAGTTGAACTTCTTGTTCTTTATGCTTGTTACTCTTCCATTACATTTATTCGTTCTCACACATATACCTGCATGTACACATGTCCTTAGTTTATATACACTATATGTGAGTATATGATAGAGAATTGCTAGGGCTTAATGAATATTCTAGAATATGTAAGCCCTAGCAATTCTCTATCACATATAAACTAATTATTGAAAATCAATGGTTTGCCTCATATTCTCTTTATGCATATTCTCTATTACATTTGTCCACAGTATAGGTCTACTGTATATATCTGTCTATATATATACTGAAAATCTAGTTTTTTTCCTTTGTTTTTTCAAATTATTTTTAATTAATATCTTGCTATCTGCTGTCTTTGTTCCTTTTCAATTCATTGCCCCCCTTGTTGATGTGGTTTATACTAATTTATGGCAGATGGAGTTGTAAGTGATATTTTAAAAGTTTTGTTGGTCAAGTATGGGAAACAATGGGATGGGAGAGAAGTTAGTAGAATAGTAGGAAAGACTCCTTTAGAAGCTGCTGCGGCGGTAGTGGAAGGTTATGGACTTCCTTGTGCAACAGAGGAATTTGTAGCAGAAATCACCCCTATGTTCTTTGATCAGTAATCAACTTTCTTTTCACTTACTCTTATTAAGAATTATATGCAAGCATCCTGGTTATTTTTTGAAGTTATGATGCTTTTTATTCTCTTTTTTTATTCCTTTCAAATAAATTAGTGGATTTCAATTAAAACATGTGCTTGTCTTTCTTAGTGATTGAAACTATGGAAAACTTATCTTTGAACAAATTGTAGGTTGTGCAAAATCAAAGCACTTCCAGGTGCCAATCGATTGCTTAAGCATTTAAGGGGTCATAATGTGCCAATGGCATTGGCATCAAACTCTCCAAGGGCAAATGTAGAATCCAAACTTACATATCACCAAGGTGAGTTTCTAGGCAGGTTAATAATTTAGGTAATTGTTATTTTTAACATCCAAATATAGCATCATATTGATGTAGTTCAAACTTAAGTTGATTGTGATGTTAAATATGAGCTTCTTTTGCTTATTCTCCCACATATAGGCTGGAAGGAGTCCTTCTCTGTCATTATTGGAGGTGACGAAGTAAGAGCAGGAAAACCATCTCCTGAAATGTAAGATGTATCTGTTTATGTGTCTACATTGTCCTCTTTGGAGTATCTTTTGTTTGACATGAAAAATTTATGTCCTTAATGTAACATTTTGATTTTTTGTTTAAGATTTTTGGAAGCAGCTAGAAGGCTAAATATTGAACCTTCCAATTGCCTAGTAATTGAAGATTCCTTGTAAGTGTGACAAATAATTTTTTTTTTGCATTCTCCAGTCCTTTTATAATTATCTTGAAGGAACTCCCCTTTTTTATGGGGTGATGCCCTCCAAATCAATCAACCAAGAGGTTGGTTCTACCTAGAATCTTCAAGACAGAAATAAGTTTGGTTAAATTATTTGATCTGCAAAATTTTGATTGTGTTTTTAATTAAATATATTTGATCTCTATCATAATTTAGCATGAATCATTTTATGTTTTTAATTTACATAGAGAAATTATTTATAACAATTTATATGCATTCTCACTTCCATCATTGCTGAGACATTATTCATAAGTGCATATGTATAGTCACAAGATATGGGGAGTTTTATAGGCATTATCGTCTTCAAAAGGCACATACCTGTGGTTAGCTAGCAATGCATGTGGAGAGCTACTAAGGAGGAAAAATGGCTACCTTTCTAGTGCTATCAACTATTTTGCAGTCTAGCCAACTGTTAAAACTGGCACCATATTGAGGGAGAAAACCTTCTGTATAGTGCTTCACTCCTATATATAGTTGAAATTTGTTTGAATGAGATTTTCTGCTAATCATATCCACGCTATTTTTACAATGAACTGGTAAGTACGAACTGATATAAATTATTCCAGGGCTCTATTTGATGATGCTTTGGATATGTCAGGCCTGGTGTTATGGGTGGTAAGGCTGCTGGCATGGAAGTGGTCGCTGTACCATCTATTCCAAAGCAATCCCATCTTTATACGGCTGCAGATGAAATGCTAAACTCTTTACTTGACTTGCAACCTGAAAAGTGGGGCCTACCTGCCTTTGAAGATTGTAAATATCAAAGACCTAGATCATGTTGCAGTGACATAGTTATTCTATTTAACCATAATATTCACCAAGAAAAATGATCTGTGATTGCAGGGATTGAGGCCACCCTGCCAGTGGAACCTTGGCATATTGGTGGCCCTGTAATCAAGGGGTTTGGTCGTGGCTCAAAGGTTCTCGGGATTCCCACAGGTATTCTGAATCCATTATGTCTGCTTCTCTCTAAGAGTACCAATTTACCTGTGGTATCAGCTTTGCTCATGATGTGACCTTGAGTTTGTAATGGAATTTGAGCATATGACGATGTCTTTCCTATTTTTTGTTGTGTCTTATCTTCTGAGTGGTTGTGTATTTCAGCTAATCTCTCCACAGAAGGCTATTCCGAAGTGCTTTTGCAACATCCCTCAGGTGTATATTTTGGTTGGGCTGGGTTATCAACATGTGGCGTGTACAAAATGGTGATGAGCATCGGCTGGAACCCATATTTTAACAATGCAGAAAAAACTATTGTGAGTGAAGAATCCACTCAAATGGTTGTATATGCAGGTCTTTTCAACATTTTCTAATTTTGGTTAATATTTTAGGAGCCGTGGCTACTTTATAAATTTGATGAAGATTTCTACGGTGAGGAATTGCGTATTGTCATTGTTGGATACATTCGACCGGAGGTATCATCGATCCTAATCAGTATTCTTTCCGCAATCTTGTTTCTTCCTTCGCTCTGATCTAATATTGCCCTCGGATCTTTAACAGGCCAATTTCCCATCACTAGATAGCTTGGTAGCAAAGATTCACGAGGATGGAAGAATTGCAGAGAGAGCTTTGGACCTTCCACCCTACTCAAAATACAAGAACGATCCATACTTAAGAGGCTCTCCATTATGATTGTCATTGGTCCAAAATTTCATGAAACACATTTTTTTAAAGCTCGTATGCTATACAGCTTCTATTGTTACCATAACACCAGTATTTTCTCGTTCCGATAGTTGATTTCAATCCCATATGAATATAATGGTCGTGAAATGATGCCCTGGGCAGTGTTTATTTTGCAGTACGTTTTACTGCTCATATTGATCTCATATTTTAAATTACAGCTGTATGGGATTAGAAAAAGCTTAATCTTTGCAAGAATTTGAGATCTATTGGCATTTACATAAACATCTATTTTCAGTGTGATTATGGTATTTTGATTTTTCAAGGAATCAAGGTTCGATTCAATTCTAAAAATTTAAATCTCCAAATTCAACCAAATTCTAGTTTTTGTTACTAGTAATGCTTATATGGTTAAATAATGAATTTGGACCCAGTACTCAATATTAAGGCCTAAAGGCCGAGAAACATATACAAGGACTAACTACGAGAATAAACCTTGAAAAGCCCAACTACAAGGTATCGAAACGAGTTGTTATATTATACACCTTAAATGATTATTTGCGCACGAAGAAGTTAAAAATTATTAATTTTTCTTTTTCTATTAAATAAGTTTAATTTTTGTTCTTATAAATTCATTATTTAATAACTATAAATATATTTATTTTAATAACTATAAATTTATTATTTAATAATTATAACTGTAGATTTATTATCTGTTTTTATGAATCAATTTCATGTTTTTTTATATATTTGATTATTTGCTTATTAGATTCAGATTTATTATTTAATAATTGTAAATATATTATTTTATAACTGTGAATTCATTATATGTTTTAATGAATTTTTTTTATATTTTCATATATGTTTGATTATTACTTGAATTATCACAAATTAAACTCTCACAAATCACATTCTCAAATGAAATATGTTCATCCATTTGTAACCGAACAAATAATTACAGAAAAACAAATCGAACAAATAAAAATAAATTAATAAAGCAAATATCAAAAGAACAAGATGAAAAATAGGAAGAGAAGAAGAAGAACAAAGATGAGAATAGAATAGCACATAAAATAAAATTTCTAAGAATTTCAAAGATAAAATCGACTATTGTGTAAGAAAAATAGATAAGAGAAAATAAATAAAATCGTAGCTAAAAGAAAATAAATCTCAACCAAAAAGAAAACAAATAAAATCCATTTCTATCCACATTATTAAAATAATATATCTGCGATTAAAAAAACTTATATCATGCATTCCGGTCTATTGAACATTATAGATCAATGGTCTATCACATATGTAAGAGACAATGACATTTTTGTAAATAAAATAAACTTATATAGCTATTAAACATATGGTGGAAATTTTGTAAATATTCATCATCCGGTTATTGAAAAATGTTTATTACTTTATTGATAAATATTAATTAGTTTATTAAAAAATGTTTATTATGAATAAAATAAATGTTTATTAGTTTATTACTACAAAAAAATTAAAGAAAATATTATAATATTTATTAAATTATATACACAATGCATCCTTATCAAAATAATTTAATGAATTTATATCTATAGATCAAAATAAAAAAGTCGTAAATATTCGTTATCCGGTTATTGAAAAAAATTTATTATATTCATCATATACTTTTTTGTAGGATCCATATATACTTTGCTGGGGTATGCGACAAACTGTTGAGGTTGTATTCAAGTAACTGAAGTAAGTATTATACTTGTTGGGTTATTGTTAATAATAGTAGGGTAAATGTAATTGAAATATTTTTATACTCAAGATTTTGGTTCTGCTCTGGGAATATGTAATAAGTCTCTTAAAATTTCATTGATGCATGTAATCAGTGTGAAGGTGTTTTTGACCTATGTTTTCCTTTGTGCTGTATGTATGATATTAGGTTATACAGATCCACAGAGCAAACCAACCAGCGAATATTTTTTGATATTGAGTCCTCTGGCCGACATCTAGGCACTGGTGGCCAGGTAATATTGGAACTCTTATTAATAGCCAGTTGTTTAATATGTGTGTGCATGTTAGCTCATTTTTCCGAATTTGGCTTTCAGGATGGTTTGATTCATATCTATGATCTGCAAAGTGGGCAATGGCTATCTGGCTTTCAGGCTGCAGCAGGTATTCACATCCATATCCTTAGTTTGGCTTTTTGGTTACGCTTTATCTATCCTTTTCCAGTCACTGGTATTCTTTGAATCATACAGATACAGTTGATGGTTTTTCTTTCCATCCATTCCTGCCTATGGCTGCCTCTTCATCAGGGCATCGAAGATTTCAAGTTCCCGATGATGGCTCTGAGAATTTAAGTTTGAATGGTATTATTAGTAACCTTTCTTTGTATGATTCATCTGAAATTGCTTGTGGCCATTGCAAAGTCTTTGCTACTCATGCCATGGAGTATTTATATGTTGTAGGTGTATGGTTTCAGTGAAGAAAATAAAGAGCAGAGACATGAGAGTTCAGGCCTGCTCCTAAATCAAAGAGAAATAAACAAAAGGGTTGTAGCGCTGTTTTTAAGTAAGCAAGTCCAACTTTCTGGTTTCGATGGTGGGTTGAAGTCAATGGTTGAAATTAGTGTAGTCATCAGAGGTTGAATCTAGTGAAGTATTTAGAGTAGATTTAAGGTATAGGTGTTTAATAGATACATGGTAATGATAGTTTATGTTGATTTTGTCCACAACGTTTTGTTTGTGTTTTCTGTAGAGGACAAAAACTGTGCTACCATATGGTCTTACGTCTGTGATTCAGCTATGGAGAATGGCACTGACATCAATGGTGGTGATGTGAAAATGATATCAATCAGGATTCTTCAGTTCCTTTGCTGCGGCCTTCAGCCTAAGTGGAGTCGCCTTACATAATCTTCTGTTGTAACTGATATCAGCAGTGTACATTATCTGATATTGGACAGTTGTTTAGCTCCATCTCTTTGACAGGCTTTTAACGAGTGTTCAAGGACAGTCTGTTTCCTTAATCGGTAATACATGTTTATTTATACATACGTACATTTATTTTCGGCGTAGACTATAGGATGGGAACTTTTTTCATGTTTATGCAGTAATTATGAAGGGTTATTGAATCTCCCCAATGACTATTAAGACAACCATCCATAAAGATTGAGGGACTAAGCTTGTTTTGCAAATGCTTTGGAGAGCCCAAACTCTATTCGAAAAGAGAAGCTTCTCTGGGGTCTGTTCATTTTGTGCGACTGTAGAAACAGATGTTCAATCCTTTTGTGTTCCGCTGTTAGCTGTTTCTAGGATGTATTGGAAAATCGGCTTTTTTTTTTATTGGGTACATGAGCTAGGACATGCTAATTTGTTTCCACTTTTGTCTTGTTATTGATCTTTTATGGTCTTGATCACATGATTATCATTTATCAAGTTGCTGGGTATTGGGAATGCCATATCTTGAACAAAAACTCAAAAGTCTTTTATATATCCTCTTAAGAAAACAGACGCACACTTATCAATTAGGGAAGTATTTCATGTCCAACAAAACCTGTGCATTTCTTTAAAATTTTAAATTTCTAGTTGCCAACTTCATCAGTACTGTTTCAAAAGAATCTGCAAAAGCCCTTGAGGCGAAAATCTATCAACATCCAGAAACACCAAAAAAGAACGCTTCGATCCATTGTAGGATAGAGCATTGTTCGGAAACTGGGTAAAGAAAGCCATTGATAAAGAGCTTGATTTAGATTTTTCTTCTGCAAGTGCAAGAACAAACCCACATCTACTCTTCTGATCTTGACATTTGAGTTCCTGATTATTTTATGTAGTTTGCCTGTTTTGTAGAGTATAATAGATCACGTTGTAAAATCATCCATTCTATAATTTAATTTGTAAATCGTAAAATATTATTAAAACAAACATTTTTTAACAGTATTTTTAATTTGATACTTAATTATTAAGTTAGCTAAGGATGTACCAAATTAACCCACAAATTTTCGTGGTTAGTATTGACGTGTCGTTGACTCACTTTCTTGAGTCTTAAGATTGACATCGTGTAAATTCCGCAAATTAACCAACCGGATACCAGACCGCCGCCGTTTTGGAATCATCTCAGTCAAATAAACCATTACGCACCGTTCAACAACGAGTACGGTTTCTTCAAATCCCACCACCCACTCAATACATCACCAACCGCTAGTATCCTGCCACGTACATCTTTAAAAACACTGCAATATCTGTCTGGATCCACGTCACCTGTCACTATAAACAAATCTTTAGAACAGTAATAATAAAATAAACTCAAAAAGAAGAAAAAAAAAAAAAAAACAAAAAACGTGTTCGAGAAGACACCGACGCAGCCGACTTAGACCGACCAAACCAGCCACGTCATCACAAGAGGCAGCACACAAGTTGCTTCCTACCTCCTCTCATATGTCTCCACGTGTCCACTTAAACGGCTAGTTTCCCTCCCATCCTAATTTTTTTTTATATTTTAACCGCCAAAAGGATAACTTTAATAGGTCTTTAACCCGCACGAGGGAAGATATTTTTCATCGGCGAACTTGCCAGTAAATTCTGGAGTTAACCGCGTAGTATTTTCGTTATGATTACTGCTATATAAAAATTATAAATGTAAAAATTTTTATATAAATATAATCGCCGCTATTCATTTCTAAAGCAAAACTGAAAGAAAATCTTCTCTGCTTGGAAGACGGTTGAGTCTCCATTTTCGCCTCTTTACAAGGGTTTTACCTTAACAGCAAGCATTCTGTCTCAAATTTCGCCTTCTTATTAAAGGTTTGTCCACCTCTCTCTCTATTTTTCAGATTTTCTCCTATCTATTCTCCGGTTTTTGAATTACTGTTTCAGCTTTCAAAAACGTTGTGCTTCCGTTTTCTTTCTTGTTTCTTATTTAAATCCTCCTGATTTTTTGCTTTCCAATTTGTCTGACCTAGTTCTGATTTTTCCTGCAGATATAGGAAAGGAAATATTTGCTGGAAATGGCTCTGGGAAGGAGATGCAATTCAATGAAGTTAAGACCTGCTGGATTTGATAATGAAGAGGGATTAGGGTTAGGATTCGTCGAGTATACGCGGAGTTTTCGAAGGAAAAGGATTTTAATTTCGAATCATGAAGATATATTGTCTTTGGATTCGCCTGTTAGCTCTCCGTTGAAAAGGTTCTGTAGTTTTGAGCCTGAGAAATCTGCCCTCGAAAGCTTGCCTCGGGATATTCTGGTTAGTATTGTACTGAACCCCTTTTATCTCAAATAATTTGCTTCCGTCTTCTAATAGAGCGGTTGGTATTCTATTTTTGTATTGCAGATTAGGATTCTTTGCGGTGTGGATCATGATGATTTAAAGCAGCTTCTCCATGTATCTACAGTTATCAGAGAAGCTGTAAGTGCAGCGAAACTGAGTTTTGGTCTTAACAATGATTGATTAATAGCATCATTTGATTGATGACTGATTATGGTGTGTGATTTCTTTTGGATTATTAGGCTTTGGTTGCTGAGGAATGTCATTTTGCCTATTGTACGCCAAGGAAGACTCGTGCTTTTCGAACTCCAATTGATGTCGAAGATCCAGGGGAGTTGGATGAGATTGAAGCTCCAAATGCACCTAAACTTCGGCGGAATTACAAGTCGAGATTAAATGGGAAGAAACTCACCGACATATCAGTGGAATTATTTGCCTCTCCTAAGAAGGGACTGTTCATGGAAGCTTAGGAGATGCGAAAGCACGGGAGATGGAGGCACTCTGTAAATTACACGAGTCTGTTTGTTGTAGATATATAGAAGTAGGGACTGGAGATTTGGTCCTTCGGGGTCAGGTCTTGTTTTGGGTGGTTCTGTTTTGTACATGACAAGAATATCTTTACTGGCCAAAATTTCATTCTTCAACTCTTCCATTGAAGACAAAAGATTGGCTTGTTTGTATCTTTGTGAGTGTACATGATACTGTTAGTGAGACATTTGTTTAAGGGCAATCTTTGCTCATCTGCTTCCATAAGGAATGTAAAACCATTGTGTGTATCCAAAAGCAATTCCTCGTTTCTTGGTTTGTTGTGTATATGTTTTTGATTGGATGTTTAAATTTGTAACCATTGCATAGTTCAGAATTTTGGTTTTTTTTTTCTTTTTCTTTTATGGAAAGCCAATTAAGACATTCTTAGCATTAATGAGCTGGACGACATATATATATATGGAAAGTTGGAAACATACTATATTCTGAGCTGAATGTTGGAGACAGCATAAATGGGAAATCTAATTAAAAACACAGCTGTCAGTTGCGTTGTATCTTACTAGCAAACACGGTTAGTTTTGGATCATCTGCAACTGGAAAATGCAATGTATTGACTCCAGTTCGTCTCTACTTGAATCAAGGAGAGATTAATTCTAATTATCCTATCGACAAGCACTTAAAAAAAGATAAAACGTATGAACCAATAGAGAATTAAGAACCTCAAAAGGGAAGAAAAGTCTGCTGATAGTGAAAAATGCCTTCAGAGGCAATTAGCATAATCACCATACGGATGAAGTTCGCACTAGAGCATAGTTTCACAAAGAATATACAATCTCTGTTTTCACTAGCAAATTCATCTTATATACAAGCTGATTTTGATTTGGGGCATTTAAGTTGATTTTGTTGGCAGCGGACATGTATTTGGATTGAAATGAGTTCTAACTCTCGGTCAAAATTATAAATTTCAAAATTTTTTTAATTTTACCAAAACATGAAATATTGCATGACATGAAAATACACTTTTCATATTAATATTGAACATTTATCTATAGCTTTTAGCAAAATATATTTTGTAATTTTTATGGATAATATCAATTTTGTCAATATCATCACATGATTTTATGAACAAAATGGAAAATAAAAATATTAAAACAAACTTTTTATTACTGAGTTCACCAAGTGCGCAAATCAAGTAAAAAGACCAAAAACTTTAGTTGCGTTGATAAAACTCTTTTGCTAATCTCAAATGTATGATTACAAATATTTCTTCTTGCAAATTTATAAGCTACTAACATTTTAGGAACTTTTTTTTTAATATTTTTTTTTTAATTCTCGTAAGATATGAGAAAGAGAGAATTTTTTAGAACAAAAATGATTTTTGCTTGAGAGAAAAATTTGAAGAAGAAGCATAAGAAATTAAGAAGAAGAACAAGATTAAGAAGAGCAGAAGAAAAAATATGGCCAAAGGCCAAAGTAAAATTTCAACCTCATTGAATGAGGTTTGCATATGTGAAAATTTGATTTTTTTTTTTAATTTTAATTTATGATATAATAATGGTGTAACAATTATATAACTTATTTTCTAGTTATCACTATTAATTATAAAATTAATTTTCTCTTCTTCTATAAATATGTTGTAATTACTTTAATATATCACTATAGTTAATTTAATTAACAACTTAATTAAATTATAATAATTTTAATTAACACTTTAATTAAAATTATATACAAGAGAAATAGTTAAAATTAATCAATATTAATTTTAATTCAAAAAGTATAAGTGATCATTTTTAATTAAATTACTCTACATATCTATATATGGACTAGACAAATAATTTAATTTGGGTGTGACTTATAAGGTCAATAATTTTATCGGAATGAAAATATAATATTAACTCTTTAATATTATATCGGACACTATTTTCGAATTTCTCATATACCCGGATATATTAAATATTTTTCCGGAATTCTCCTTTTAATTACCGATAAAATCTAAAAAATTATTTTGACCTCTAAATCATAATATTAAGTTATCTCGTTATGATCCCAATATTGATTAGGGTCACAACATGTCAAACCCTATTAGTCAATATACTAATGAGTAATAATTTACATTCTGATTAAAATAAGACTTATTATTATTAATCTAATTAATAATTCAATATTACATTGAATAAGTCATATTTCTCCTGATCAATAATTTATTTTATTAGAACCAAAATATCAACTTTATTAGAATCTTGCCCTGGTTCTACAGGATAACGAGTCATACTATTGATAATCTCATGTCTCACTACATGACTAACTGTAGTGATTACAAGCCGGATTACCAAGTGCGGATAGTCCAGTATAAGGCAATAGCACCTCTACAGCTACCCATGAAAGTACAGTCTTGACACCTCAAGTCAAAGGATTTCGAGTCATATAAAACTTATATATTATGACTAAGATAATAACTGCTGACATCTAGTACTATCTGTGCAGTTATTATCTGGTATCACTGTTCGGTACCCTTAACTCTTTAAAAACTTACTAGATTATTTAGATATCATTATGTCATGGAAAATGAGATTTCTTCTCAAAATAAACCATGTAATAACCTAGAGGTTCAATGAATGCCCAATTAATTATCCTATACCGGTTATGAACATTTTTAAGATTATCTTTTACCAAAAATATTTATTTCATTATTATCAACAATTTGATAATAAATTCTATGTTGATAATTAACGGACCGTATATTTCATAGTATAATTAACTACTGTATTTATAATATAATCAACAACTTGAATATTTATTTATTATGAATGTGAAATATACATATGTTCATTGTGGTAAAATTTTAATATATAAAAAAACAGTGAATGTATTAGGTCATACACACCACTGATAATAGATTTGTCTCAAAGCTACCCAATTGATAACTACACTATTGGTTTCCAGATACAGTGATTATGCAATTTCTAATAGTAAAATTTCAATTATAACGCTGATAATATTGTAATCTAAATCTGATAATTTTCTATTGATTCATTAATTCGTCTGAAAACAATTTGAACTCAAAAAATAATGAACTTAAATTCGAATAAATAAAAAATAAGAGTTTTTATAAGATGAATTGGTTTGACTAGTGAACTAACTTGAATATATTTCAGAAGAATTTAACCTGTGACATGACTTGTTCAAATTAATATTGAGATGAAAACCAAAAGGCAAAAATTAAAATTTGAATCTCTAACATAATCCTGCAATTGCATAAATTATTGATTAAAGATATTACATTGACCAGTCACCATCAATTACCCAGTTTTCTTTTTCTTTTTGGCAATTCTTGCACATTCCTTTACTTGGTCAAGGACTTTCTTGGTTTGCTCTATGACCAAGAGCAAGAGCTTTCCCGTTCAAATTCCAAACCATAACATACCGCACATGTTTAAATTTGAAGAATTTCTCGAAGCACCTTCCTTAAATTTTATTTATAAAATTATTTTACCTTCATGCTCTTTTTATTTTTATCGAAATTGTTTTTGTTTTGCTGAATTTCTATTTAGGGGAGAAAGAGAATATTTGTCTTTCTCTATTTTGCACATAGTTAAACAAACTTTAATTTATACTTTGTTTTTCCAAAAATAAAAAATAAAAAACTCATAGATTATGACTTACGAATTGCGATAAAGAATCACCAGTCTAGATTCGATAAGAGAATAGCCCTAGGCTGAAAATATAGGAGCGATGGGAAGAATCCCATTTTGCCTTCTGCTAATCACTTTGATAATGACAATTTCCTCCTCTGTTGAATCTTCCATCTTTGTGAAGTGCAGCCATTGGTCAAATTGGTATTATTTAAATATTTTCTTCTTTTTTTAAAAAAAAAAAAATCATTACAAAAGTATATCCAAAATTATATAATGAATTATACTAATAAAGTTTAGTGCTCTATAAGGAATAATATAAGTCAAACAATATTTTAAACGATTTATTAATTATTCAATTTTTTTTTCTGTTTTGGTAAAAAATGAACTAAAATATTTCTAAATATTTTCGAAATATATTCAAATAATTTCAAAAATATTTTCATTGTATTCTCAAAATATACTCAATGTATTATGAAGGTATATATTCAAGGCTCCACAATGAACTATACGAACCAAGTCTAAGGTTCCAAAAGAAATAGCACATTAAACAATTTATTAATTATTCAATTATTTTTCTCTTCTTCTATTGTTTGTTTGGTGAAAAATGAACCAAGGTACTGTTAAGATATTTCAGAAATATATCGACTTCACACTGTTTGATATACTTTATGATGACTTTTTGAATTTCGGTTCTGTTGTAATTATTGTAAGCATTTTTTGGTAAGTTTGAAAAAAAACTTTAATCGCGGGTATTAATGCAATTATTTTACTTTTTTTCTGCATTTTTATGAAATGCCCTTTAAATTTGGAAATTTTACAAAAATACTAAAAAATATGTACTATTTTTTATTTTTACCGCCGCTTAATATTTTTTTCAATTTTACTGAACTAAAATTATAATAGTATATAAATCTCAAAATCATCCACAAATATACCAAGATGGTATATTTTAGGTATGTTTTGGGAATATCTTGATTCAATTTTCATCAAAAAACAACAAAACAATTAAATCATTTAAGAAGAAGAATAATAATATAATTCAATCAAAATTCAAAACATTACAAAATCTCAAACAAACATTTTGGTATGCCTTGAGAATTTCGTAGGAATACCTCAGGAATATCTTCGGTATACCTTGAGCATAATTTGGGTATACCTTGAAAATTTCTTGAGAATTCATGGTAAGGAATTATCTGAGAATACTTTGGGTATATTTTGGAAATACTTTGGTATACATTTGTAAATTATATGAGAATATTTTCGATATACCTTGGAGATACTTTCGATATATTTTATAAACATTTTAGTCATTTTCACCAAAAAGAAAAAAAAAAAGAAATTAACAACATAAATTTAAATGAACAAATTGAAACGAAAATTGAAGAAGAAGACGAAGAGGTCATGGAAACGAAAAGGTCATGGAAGTTGAAGCAACAACCACCTCTTTAACAACTAATTGTAGCCTTGACCGAAAATTATCTTCTTTCTCTTCATTAATCACCAATGATTCGTCGATTTTGCGAAATAAGTTTAGTGATCGGTAGAGATTAAAAGAATTTCGATACACATGAAAAGATGAAAAACTATCGGTAAATTTGAAAAAACATTTAAATTTTGATAAAACTGCAAAAATTCCTCTTGAAATTTAACTGTGAGGCCCAGCCCATGAATAGCCCATCCAATCCAGATATGGCCCAAAACTTTTGATACCAGTAAACAGAAATAAAGTAATAAGGGATTTAGACACAAATTCGTTTTCACAAGGTAATTTAAAATTTTAACTCCTATAAATTTTATTTCCAAAAACTAAGATGACCAACGATTTTTTCTATTAATATCTCTCCTTTTTCCGTAATTTTTATTTGTTATTCTCTCTTTTCCTCTCTTTCTTCTTATTATTTCTTTCTTTATACACCAATATCAATTTCATTTATCACTCAAACGACATCTGATCGTTATGAAATTCGAACCACAACTAATTTTCCACCTCCTCATTACTCCGGTAACATTAGGTTTACCAAAATTCGACTAGATTTGTGAAATCGGCTAGGAGAAAATCGCACATCAAGACTGCTTTCTCCGATTCTTCTATTTTTTGAATTTTTTTTGCAATTTTGACATCGAAAATGGACTCAAATGATCGAAAAATATATAACTTGACAGTTTGAGTTATAGAAATCACCATTTTAGGGCTAATCGGAAAATGAAAAATAGCACTTTAGAGCTGTCTTCTCTTGTTTTCCTATTTTTTGGCTTCCTTTTGCAATTTTGACACTGAAAAATGGACTTGGAGGGTTGAAAAATATTAAATTGGACAGTTTGAGTTCTGGAAACTATCGTTTGAGGGCTGATCGTGAAAAGAAAAATTGTGCGTTAGGGCTTCCCTTTCCAATTTTCCGGCTTTCTTTCTCAAATCTAATATCGAAAATGAATTCAGAAGGTCGAAAAACCTTTGACTTGACAAATTGAATTTCGGGAACCACCGTTTGAGGGCTGATTGATAACAATTCATTTGCTCGCTGTACATATAATCTACATATAGCTAACATATAATGTTTTCTCCAAAAATAAATCAAAACAACAAAATCTATTTTAACTTGGTTATACTTCTATGTGGTGATAAATGTAGCCTATATATAGACAACATATATAATATTGATGTCTTATTATTATCATTATTAGGTATATATATTGCGTTATATATATAATAATATTTAATATAATAGTATATGTCCAACATAAACACATAACTCACATATCATAAAAAATAATATATGTATAATATAAAAACATAACTCACATATCATAAATATAATATAAATTGATTTTTTTTTTTGCTTCCAACAAAAAAAAAAAATAGAAGGGCAATAGGAATTATGTGATACTTATATATAATTATTATTATTATTATATTTTAAAGTGTTTTTCCTTTTACTGTTAATTGAGTTGTTTTGTTTATAGAGAACATCACCACATGGACTGATGATGTCATGTTAAGATGCTTGCACTCGATCTTGACTTTTCCTTTCTTTCTAAGATGAGAATTGAAGATGAGTTGCTATTGTTTCCATTACATTCGATGTATCTTAGACTCTTTATAAACCACAGATGACCCAATTTACGCTTGAAACATAAGATGTCGTTGGAAGAACTTCCATTTCCTACTTCATTACAATAACATAGCACAGAATTTCAACAATTTGAGGGGAAAAATCAAATTGCACTAGTTAAAACATAGGGGAAAAAGAAATAGAACCCATATGGGAAATGCAGCGAGGTAGAGATCCGCCTCAACAATATCAGTGTTAAATCAGCAAGAACCATTAGAGAGAGAGAGGAAGAGAATCATAATAGCCTTATAAATGGTGTAGTCATACGCATTGTGGAATCTACAAAGGACGTAACTTTTTCAAAAATCAAATTAAATTCAGTAAACCATTGCTAAAAAAAACAAATTGAGTCAGAGTCAGAACAATCCATTGAATTATTCCACCCCCAGAAGCTCCATTTGCTTCTCGAATTCTCTTTTGGTCACCATCACATCTTTCAGCCCCTTCACCACTACGGTGGTTCCTTAGCACCGCTTTGTATGAAGTTCCAACTCTTCCTTTCCCCAGCACTTCCGTCGACGCTCTCAATAAATCCTCCAAACGAAGCTATATATGCCGCCTTCGCAAAATACTAGCTTATTCCTCCGCCTCTGTTGACCCGCCGGTGATATTGTCCTTCAACGACGATGTCCCTGCTTCTACTGGCACCGCTCGTGCTGCCGCAGCTGGTTTTGGTGCATTCGCCGGTTGTATTGGTGAAGTTACGCCACTCCGGTAATTCTCTCTAAGCGGCAAGATACGGGAGTTTGAGGAAAAAAAACAAGTGCAGAGCGTGGTTTAAATAAAAAACTAACTGTTGCGATATTTGAAGAAAATTTCTTAAAAAAAAGAGGGTTTAGAGTAATTTTCTCAAGTTATAAATCGTATAAACAAAATGGAAGCCCAAACATCTTAAGTCGGTTTATAAAATTATAAATGTCTCCACACTAATTTTTTCCCGTTTCATTTCGCGCTCTCTATATTGCGCTCTCACTACTTGCAGATTATTATTCATTTGTTCTCATCAATGGCGTCTGCAAAACGGGAGCTTCAGCCTGAAGAGGAAGTGGAATCTCTGCAATCTGACTACAAAAAGGCAAGGACTGATATTACTCCGTCGAATTCTCCAAAACCGCAGCTGCTCCACGAGCGTGTTGTTCTCAATCCCGCTGATTGCAACTTAGGTATCCTTGTTTCTTTCTCTGATAATTTCTCTGCCTCTAATTTGTTTTTTTTTGGTCTTAGCTACAAATTTTGTTTGCAAGTAATAATTTGCCTACCAATAATCTTTAGTACTCGATCAATGATGATTTCGATGAGGCTAGCAGCAAGAACGAAAGATATTGGATTGAGATATGATTTTTAAAAGTATAATAAGAAATGAGTTACTGAACTGGATTAGATATCTATGCAGAAAAATCTTGTTTTTACACTCGTAAAAAGAATTTTACTGAATTTTTATTAGCATTAGAATTTCATGCTGCTTGTTTTCAGCATGAGAAGTGGATTGTGGAGAAAAGGAGCTTGTATGTTTGACGCGGGAGAGTAAATAACTTATGAAATAAGACTAGATAACATAAAATTGAGTGCCATGCTGCAAAAAGAGTGACTTGGGCCTTCGATATGTAGAATTTTATCTATGAAACTTGATATTGGAATGTTGATTGGTATTTGTGAAACACAAGTGAATTCTAAGAACATAGAAATAACTAAAAAGTGGACTATACAACAATCTGCAGAACTAAAAGCGATATGAATTAAAATCTCTTTTCTAGTTGTCTGACTATTAGCGTTTTATGCTATTGTTTCTCCAGATTTTAATATTGAAAGTGACGGTCTTAGAGGTTCTGCACTTCATGAGGAGGGTTTTGGTTATTGTTGGTCTGGTGCTCGTGCAAACTTTGGTGTAACTGGAGGGAAGTACTGTTTTGGTTGCAAAGTCATTTCAGCTCAGCCAGTTAAAATGGAAGACACACCCCTGGATCAGCAGCATGTCTGTCGTATCGGCATTTCCAAAGGAGATGAGCCAGTGGGACAGCTTGGAGAGACTATGCACAGCTTTGGTCTGGGGGGAACAGGAAAATTTTCTACTGCTGGAAAATTTTCAGATTATGGTGAAAAGTTTGGAACTGGAGACACAATTGTTTGTGCTGTTGATCTTGAAAGTAAACCACTGGCTTCTATAGGATTTTCCAAGAATGGAAAATGGTTGGGCACTGCAAAGGAATTTGATGTTGGTCCAAAGGGTCTTGGGGTGGTTAGTGCTCCTATTAGAGAGCGACAATCAGAATCTGTCTTATTTCCTCATGTTCTATTGAAAAATGTTGTGGTTCAATTGCAATTCCGTGCAGAAGATGGACTTGTTCCTGAAGAAGGATACAGACCCTGGGCTGCAGCTGTTGATGATGGAAATGCAATTAAGGGGTCGATTTTACCTCACACAAGGGATTGTGAAGTAATAATGATGGTGGGTTTACCTGCTTCTGGTAAGACTACGTGGGCGGAGAAATGGATGAAAGAGCATCCTGAAAAACGTTATGTTTTGCTTGGAACGAATCTGATTCTTGATCAGATGAAGGTTCTCATTTTCTTCACTTGTTTTCTTTGTACATTATTTGTCTGTTTTACAGAAAAACATTAGGTGTTCCTTTAATTGTTATACATCCTCACAAAACTCTTTTATTTTTATTTTATTTTTTACGGGTTCCTGGGCTATTGCGTAAGCATAATTATGGTGAACGATTTGATCGTTTGATGGGTCAAGCAAATGCAATATTTGATATTCTACTATGTAGAGCAGCAAGGACCCCTCGTAATTATATTATTGATCAGACTAATGTTTTCAAGAGCGCACGTAAACGTAAATTGAGATCATTTGCAAATTTCTATAAGGTAATTGCTTAATAATATAATTTTTTATTTTTGGTTAGAGAAATTAAAAACTAATTGATTTGATTCTTTTATTTTAATTTTTGCATCACAAATCAGATTGCTGTTGTGGTATTTCCAAAACCAGAAGAGCTGAAGTTTCGTGCAGATAAAAGATTTAAAGAAATGGGAAAGGAAGTTCCAGCTGATGCTGTAAACAATATGTTAGGTAATTGTTAACATCACTATCTATCATTTGAATAAGCATTTTATGTTCTGAACTCCATCTTGTTTATTTCAAGTCCTAACAGATTGGAATTTGATTTTATACATGTAATTTTTCCTATGCAGCTAATTATGTTCTGCCCATGAGCAAGGATATGCCTGGTTCAGATGAATTTTTTGATCAGGTGAATATATGAATCTTTTTTTGTTATTATTATTATTTGGTATGCTGAGAGATTTTAATTTGGCTAATACTTTTTAACCATTTGTAAGGTTATATTTCCTGAACTTGGTCGAGGAGAATCCCAGAAATATTTGGAGGAAATGAAATGTGCTTTAAACACCAACTCTACACCTAATTCTCGGGAAAGTTCTGTGGCTTCATATCCAGAGTCTTCACTGATAAATCAAAGAGCATTATCAGGTTATTCTTTCTCCCAATTCTAACCTTTTATGCATATATGTCAATAAGATCCTTATGTTTTTTATCCTCGTTTAGTTAGTGGACATTGGAGTAGTTCTCTTCCACCTCAGCCACCTCCTCATCCATCAAATTATGGATACCAACATGCCAACCAAGTAAGTTATTATTATTATTTTTTTTAGCTTAAGTCATACCCAACCCTTTGAAGATATTAATTTTTACTATTTAGTCCCCTGCAACAATTTTTGGTAACTTAGAGCCACCTTAATTCCATATTTGGTCTACTTTGCCTTTTGTCCAATTCGTAAAACTGAACATATGACCTTTTGTTGTTGACATGACATCATTGATGAAATCGAATATTTTTCTTTGCTATGTCAACATTAGGGGTCCCATGCACGTTTTACGAATTGGATAGTGGGCAAAATGAACCAAAAAATGAGTTCAAGTGGCTAAGTAGACAAAAATTCGCTACATGAGGCTAAATGGTGAAAATGAACATTTTCAGGGTTTGGTTATGACTTGAGCTTTTTTTTTTTCTTCTCTCTTTCTCCTTGCCTGATTATTTATTATCAATTGGCATATTTCCAACATTGCTTTTGTAATCTGCAAGGAGGATTGCATTTGGCTTCACTCTACAGTGTGCATGATTTTACTCTCATCAAAATCTTTGCCTTATAAATACCTTTTAAATTGATTGCTGCAGCTCAGCCATCAGAGACAAGGGTATGCTTTCCGTTCATCCCACAGTTATCAATATCCCACTAACACTAGAGGACCTGTTGCTGACAATATATTCGAGGGTTATGTTCCACAACAAAGTGGTGGGTATCAAAATGCCATTCCTGGAGATAGAAATGTACCATACCGAAGCTATGGAGCTGTGGGGCCTTATTCTGGACCAAACTTTCATGGCATGAATAATGCTGATGGTGGTGCGGCTGCTTTTGACCCCTATAGGAGTAATGTGGTTGAACATTCCACTGTTGGAAATATGAGGCCATGCTCATTTAGATACAGTACTGTTGGAGATTGGCAAGCTAATCTGCAGGCTCCAGGAGGACCTAGATATGCTCCTAGTGCCCGCCCATCTTCTTATGGTAGTCACTCCAACAATCTTTGCAATATGCGTATGCATTTATTTGTTCATAAGGAAGTTGGACTACCCAAGGTGGATTCAGTGGTAAAAGATACATCCAATGTGAAGGATTTAATGTCTTGGCAGTTGTCGACATAATTTTTATTCCATCATGGAAAGTTGGAGTTGAGATTGGTTACAATTTAAATGTTCAGCTGTAATCACCGTAAATTTGTTGTAACTGCCAAGATGAATCAAATATTACCCCATAAAACGTACTTGCAGATTTGTGATATAACGTCATGCTTTGGTCTAACTATCTGTTATGATTTGGTATATAGTTCTCTGATTTATTTATTATCATTTCAGGTCCACATTATGGATTTGACCCTCAGTCTATGCATTCATCCCCAAGTCAATCACCAAGACCTCCGTATGGAAATTATGGTGGTACCATGGAGTACTATGAGGGAGATAATCCGCCTCCTGCAAGATACTACTAACTGTTATGAACATTTTCACCGTTCTCCGAGTTCTAGAAGATAAGATACTAGGCATCCATCACTCAAGACTTAATAGGTATAAAGGAGCAGTTGCATCTCAAGTGAAAATGCTGTAAAGGTTGACCCAAGGATTCTGTAAGTATAAAAGTTGTTTACCATGAGCTGAAGGTGAGTTCATAATGTACAATTTGAACATCTTATATTTTATTTTGTATTTTCTTGGAATGAATTCGTAGGGTATGTCCATCTTATTTAGCCTTTTCCTCTTCTGTTTTTTGTTTCCAGTTCTTTTTCAGGCTTGTTTTGATCCAATGTTTTAAAGAGGATGTGTATTCAAGCAGGGTTGTATACTTTGTCAACTTGTTAATTTTTCAACGTTAAATCAATTCGCTTATCCTGATTTTGACATAGCAACCCCGATTAAGCAATAAGGGCCAAAATTATTTCACCTACACAGCCGATGTGATTGGAATATTCATCCATTGCAAAAGCCACATTTCTTTGTCATCTGCTTTTCCAATCTGCTGGCCTTTTCATTTTATTTGATTTTTACATGCTGCTGGTCATATGCCATCTTTGTTAGCATCTGACCTGTTCCGTCACTGATGCCATTTGCATTGCAGTATCTGTTGTAAACTGAATTTCTTCAAAGACTGCTATCTAGATATGAAGTTTATAATCGTGAAGGAGTCTGATCTTCTGATTTTTTTTTCCTGGTCTACTTGAGTTGGCTTGTAATGCTCGAAAGGACCACTCCACAATTGGAGAGAAAAGAAAAAAGGACCAATTTGATAAGTCATAAAGGGTGTGATAAATTGTAGAGGTCCCATTTGTTGTACACTTTGTCTCTATACCATGTGATCAACCTATTTAAAGTTGCAAATTCCTTATCACAAATCCATGATGTGATCAGCCTCTCTAAATTTTGCATATTCCTCATCACCAACTTACCAAATTGAACCCCACCATAAACTCCTCCCTCTCACCCCATCTGGGAACTATATTATGTCGTTTTTCGAATTTTCATGTAGAATTCATCTTTGGGATCCAATGTATTAATACTTTCTTGCAGCACCCTCTCGACCTCTTACATGACGAGCATTCTCAAATGTCGCAACAACATTGAATCGACGGTATAGATTTGTTGTCTGCCACAAGTGCTAATGCCATCGACTCAAATCCTAGGAACAAATGGTCTCCCACCAACCAGGAGCTCATGTCTGCTTGTTTGGTTTCTTTTCTCTACTTTAGAAGCTTCTGTGTTTGTTTGAAGCCGTCTAACCTAGATAATAGTCTTGTTGATTAAAGTTCTATAATCCTTAATGGTGTCATTCGCCTCATTTTGATATCTATTTACAGCCAGAAGTCCTAAAAACATCAGGTGATCTTTACTGGCCAGGTTTAATGATGGGAAAGGTCAATTTGGATCACATATTATAATAGCTCTCTTTCTCTAACTCTTAGAAAATTTTGGTTAACCTTATCAAGATGAGATATTCTCAGCTTGAAACAATATGTACATAGATGAAAGTTGTCACTGTGGACCCTGTGCCTGAAAATTCAAAGTTCTATCACATCCAATGATTCCTCTTTGCATTATTTCCATCAAACTCAGGCTAATGTATTCTTTAGTGGTCGACCCAAAGTTTCATCTTATTCTTATAAAATGGGTGAGAGAGCCTTATTGCTTTTAATACCACTACCAGACCAGACCTTAGAGTCAGAGAACCTAAAAGCTACAACTTTTGCATTTTTTTCCCCTTCTCATTTGCTTTTTAATGATCAAGAAATTGCTTTTATGGCGGGGCAGGCAACTCACTTTTGACACAGAGCACGTGCATGGTAAGCGAAGTTTGGTTGCGGTAGCACATCCATGCCTGCTGGTCCATTGACAATTAGCTAGTGAGTTAGCTATATTGTATTGGACCAGTTTATTTTACACTCCTTTACAAGAGGCATTATTGGGGAAGTCTAATTTAATAATTTATTACTTAAATTAGACTAAAAGTCAAACCTGATAGTGTAGTTAGCGATAGAAAATCAATTTAACTAAAATCAATTTTATGATCTAGTACATGAAATTTAGAGCACAAAACAAGTTTAATTGAGATAGAAAACATAAAAAAATATGATTTCGCCTCATTTATCGTAACAGGAATGATCTGAATGAGTTTGTATTAAAAACTTCTTTCATTTTCTGACTAAAAATGATGAAATTCTAAAACTTTATTCATTTCATTTATCCTCGACCAACTTTATATAGGGATGAGAGTTAGCAACAAGAAAGATTTAGCGCACATAATATAATAATCATGAACTCTCCATTATACCCATATTATTATTTGGCTTACATTAATTATCCATACTAAATTAATTAATAAAGTTTTGCCTAAATAAATAATTGATCAAATTCTTAAGTCAATTTATTTTGTAATGTATCTTTATTTCTTAATTAATGAGCTCACAACCATAATTAAATATTAAATATATCTAATATTCTCCCACTTGGATTAATTAATTGAAAATCTATTACAAAAGACTTCTAATTTCCTCTTGATTCAATGAAATCATTGGTAAAGAAATATGGCGGAAACCACATTATTCAATAATATGACACATTCCATAATGAAATGTTAAATGAGCCAACGACCATAATTAAATATACCTTACATTTTCCCATTTTGACTAATTAATTGAAAATCTATTACAAAATATTTCTGATTTACACTTAATTCAATAAAATCACTGGTAAAGAATTATGGCGAAAACCACATTATTCAAGAATATGGCACCTTCCATGGTCACATTTACCAATAATCCTATCAATCATGAGCATAGTGTGGTAATGTGGCAAGATTAGTCAACACTCACTTTATGATCAAACTTTATATGTTGATTTTTTTATCAGTCAGTGATTTTTTATCTGAATACAACACAGGTATGCATAAAAAATCCTTTATGACTTCAAATGAAGCCTGTGTATGTCTTAAAAGCTTTATATTGTACGATTCTTTATTTGTCCTAAGACATACAACTAAAGCTATAAACTTTAATGTCTCAAGTTTTTGCTTAAGACAACACTAATGTTAAGACTTTAATTTATTAGATATGATATACATTACATTATTTTTTCCAATGAAAATATAAACTTTAATATTTTTCCACGAAAATACAATATCAAATATTTTCTAATGAAAATATACCATCAAATATTTTTCAATGAAAATATATACATACTGCATTGATGACCATCAATTTACAAAGTATATTATATCAATGTATAAAGTACAAACTGAAATATATAGAGTAACAAGAAAGCCTTCCACTAATCCAAAGTATCAAAAGTCGACTTTAGACCCATACTAATAACATGTCTTTGAAAAATATTGGGTCAAATACCCTTGGTAAAGGGATCAACTATCATATCGTCTGTACCAATATGCTCTATTTCAACATTATCCTTCCTTACTAACTCTTTTAATGTCAAATATTTGACTTTCATATGCTTAGACCTAATGATATTCTTGTTGTTTTTCGCAAACAATACAACCGATAAATTATCACAATATGACTTTATGAACCTGTCAACGGAATCAACAATTGACATTTCTACAATGAGATTTCGTAGCCAAATAGCCTATATAGCTACATCATAACATGCTACGAACTCAACTTGCATCGTGTAAGACGAGATTAAGGACTATTTAACACTTTTCCAATATACAATCCTACCAGCTAACATAAAAATATAGCATGACGTGGATTTTCTATCATTAGAACATCCAGTAAAATATGAGTCAGTATAACCAATTAACTCAAAATTTTCAAGCTTTCTGTATATCAAGATGTAATCCTTGGTCCCTTTAAGATATCTCAAAAACTCTTTTAGTCGCAATCCAATAGTCTATTCTAGGATTAGATTGATATCTACCCAGAATACTAACTGTAAATGCAATGTTTAGTCTAGTGCACACTTGAGTATACATCAAGCTTCCTACTGCACTAGCATATGATACTGCTTTCATTGATTCTTTCTCAACTTTATTCTTGGGAGACTGTGCCAGACTCAATTTATCACCTTTAGCAATTGGCACATCCTTTGACTTACAATCTTGCATAATGAATCTTTTCAATATCCGATCATTGTATACTTTCTGAGAAATACCTAAAAGATTTTGAGATCTATCCAAGATCTTTCAATTCCAAGGACAAAAGATGATTTTCCAAGATCTTTCATATCAAAATATTTAGACAACAACTGCTTTACCTCATGCAGTATTCCTAAATCATTGCTTGCAAACAATATATCATCAACATACAATATCAAAAAGATATACTTGCTCCCACTGATCTTGAGATATATGCATCTATCAGCTTTACTCTTGACAAATCCTAAAGAGGTGATTACACCATCAAATTCAGGTACCATTGTCGTGAGGCTTGTTTCAAACCATAAATAGACTTTTTAAGTCTACCCATTAGATGATCCTTACCATTTACCTGAAAACCTTTAGGTTGTTCCATATAGACCTCTTCATTCAGTTCTCCATTTAGGAATGTAGTTTTAACATCCATCTTATGTAATTCCAGATCAAAATAAGCTACTAGTGCCATGATTACTCTAAATGTATCCTTCAAGGATACAGGAGAAAAAGTTTCATTATAATCAATTCCTCATCTCTAAGTAAATCCCTTGGCCACTAATATGGATTTAAACCTTTCTATATTCCCTTTGGAGTCTTCTTGGTCTTATGGACCCATTTACAACGGATAGGTCTACAACCTTCAGGTAATTCAATAAGCTCCCTCACTCTATTACAATCCATAGGTTGCATTTCAACTCTCATTGCATCCCACCATAAATCAGATTGGGAATCAGAGATAGCTTCTTTAAAAGATGTAGGATTAGTAATATGACTAATGTTATAATCACTCTCACCTATATAGACCACATAATTAGAGGAAAAAATATGTTTTCTTTCCCTGGTTGACCTCTTAAGAAGAAGTTGTGCAACTGCATCATATGATGATGAAGCCTCATTTAACTGTATAGGCTCTTCCAAAATTTGATGAATCACAGGTGTAGGATCCAACATTACAGGTTGCTTGGGTACAGAAATATGTAACCTGAGACTACTTTTCTTGTTTTGTGATCTCAGAGTGATCACCCTCATCATCTATATCAAATTCTAAAAATTTAGCTGTCTGTGATTCTACAATTCTAGAACTCCCTTCTCTATAATAGAATTTGTAGTCCTTAGAATGATCTGGATACCTTATGAAATAACAATAAGTAGATCCAGAATGTAATTTACCCTCAACAGGATTGCAAAGGCGTACCTTTAAAGGAAAACTCTAAACTCGAAAGTAATTCAATCTAGGTTTCCTTCTGGTCCATAATTCAAATGGCGTTTTAGCCACAGACTTACTGAGAATTCTATTGAGGATATATAATGTCGTTCTTATAGTCTTACCTCACAAAAAGTTTGGGAGATTTAACCTTGACATCATGCTCCTTGTCATTTCATTTAAGGTGCGATTTCACTTTTCGGCCACACCATTCTGTTCAGGACTACCCGATATAGTAAACCGAGCTATTATTCTACAATCTTCAAAGTATTTGGCAAAATGATCTTTTACCTGTCCTGTAACATTGTATTTTCCACAATACTCACCACCTCGATCAAATTTAACAATCTTGATAACTTTTTCCAGCTGTTTCTCATCTTCAATCTTAAAAATCTTGAATTTATTAAGAGATTTAGACTTTTCTTTAATCAAGTACATATATCCATATCGGAAAAAATTATCAATGAATGTTATGAAATACTTGTTATTGCATATTGTGGGTGAATAAGGTCTGCATATATCTGTATGGCGTATCTCTAAGAGATCTAAACTCTGAATAGATCCCTTTTTCTTAATCTTGGTCAGTTTGTCCCTACAGTAGTCAACACATGTTTCTAGATCACTGAAGTCAAGGGCAGACATAATATTTTCCCTGATTAGCCTTTCTAACCTTTCCCTAGAAATGTGGCCAAGCCTTTTATGCCACAACATGAAAGACTTATCCTTGATTATGAGTCTTTTGGCAATATGTTCAACAATATAAGATGTGGAATAAATTTCATTTGAACTTAAACATGCTTGATATAGACCATATGACAAAAAGTAACGACCAACTGCTTTTGAATCAAAAGTTATATTTACAATCACATCTTTAAATACAAAAGCATAGCCTATTTTGTTTAATTCAAATACTGATATCAAGTTCCGCTTAAATGATGGTATGTACAAAACATTTTTCAAAAAGAGTTCAAAACCAATGCATAGATTCAAACAAACACTGCCAACAAAAATAACTTCCACTATGTCATTGTTGCCAACTGCGAGCACTGACTCTTTTTTATTTGGTTTCCTCTTATTGATGAACCCCTACAATGTGAATACAACATGTTTAGTCGCTCTACTATCAAGCCACCAAGAACTGGATGCGGCATCAACCAAATTGGATTCATAAATAACAAGACCAAAAGAGTTACTTACAAGCTCATGCTTTTCTAACCAAGCTTTATATTTCAGACAATCCTGCTTTTTTTGATATTTCTTTTTACAAAAGAAATATTTAAGTTCCCTTTTCATAAAAGTTTTATCAACACCCACAGTACCAGATCATACATACTCTTTATCTAAACAAGGAGCATTAAGTTTAGCTTTCTTACCTTTTCTTTTGCCTTTCCACTGAGGACCTGATATACTAAGCGCGGTACTAACCTAACTTGCCTTTAACTTCTCTTCCTCAGCTACACATATGGCAATGAAAGCATTAACTGTCCATGGATCCTTCCTTGAGTTGTATGCGATAATGAGTGTTCCAAACTTTGGTGGTAGAGTATTGAGAGCTTGATGCGTGATATAAGTATTAAGAAGAATTATGTCAAGGTTCTGTAACTTATTTTGTATGTGGACCATAGTGAGAATATATTCTCTGATACCTCATACTCTGTTATACTTCATGGAGTATAATTGCTTCAAAAGGGTACCAATCTCAGCATTGATGGATACTTTATAACGCTGAGAAACTGTAGTTAGAAACTCTTTTGCTATATAAGTTTCTGACAAACCGCTTAACAAATGCTCTAGAATTGACCTTTTTATAGTCAAATAACACATGCGGTTCATTTTGTACCATGTTGAGTGTAGTTCTTTATCAATCACTGAACTCACATCAGTCAGGTCAGCTGGCTTAGGAGTTGTCATGACAATATCAATATTTGCTAACTCTATAGCTAATTTCACGTCTTGCTTCCATGTTTTATAATTAGAGTCAGTCAGTATTTCAATAGTCACTGTATTATTGTTGACTGAGAAGGTGATTGAAAAAATCAACAATGTAACACTTTAGCACAAGACAATAATAATACTCAAAGCCATAAAAGAGTATTAATCCAAGAATTTCAGCGCATCATTATATAAACACATTTGGACAAAATATATAACACAAGCAATAGAAAATTCTTAATATAAGTACGATATAAGAATTTACCAAATACTTGCAAATTTACCACCATTAAGTGTATAAACCATTTGTACTAGCTCATTTCCAATCATATATCTCGAATTTAATGTATAACCTTTAAGTGTATAAACTACTTGTACTAGCTCATTTCCAATCATATATCTTATATTTCACATCTCCAAATTTAATTTATAATAAACACCTTTGGACTGAATAATTATATATTAAATTCGAGATATTTCTAAAATATATAATACCGAATATTTCTTAAAATCTTAGCTAAAAATGCCGTTTTGGCGACAACATTTCAACTGATTTTAAAAAAAAAATCTTATACTAGGACACACTAACTTAATAACATAATTTTCATTCCTTATGGACGTGAGGCTAAATATCCTGAAATATTATGTTTATAATAATTTAATAAGTTACATCGTCAATTTTAATTTAGAAAAATTAATTTACAGATGTGATAATTTTATACCCATGCATAAATTAAATATCATGAGATAAAAAAAATAATTTATCTCTTAAATTTAAAATGTTACAATTTTTCTTAAATATGACTTTTAAAAATTAATTTAGAATTTTCTAAATTAATTTATGTTAAAACCGAGCGAAAAAAGACTTATAGGAATGAAAAATAACCATATAGAGACTTCATTGAAAAATTCAGAAACTTTAGGGGTAAAAACGGAAGGAAATGGAAAGTGAGGAGCTGACCGTGCGTGTAGCACACACAGCTGACACAGCAGGCGTGTCTAACCAAACGTGCCCATGTGCGTCTCTGGCGTGTGTACTACACGCACCAGACTACTTCCTCCAGTGCTCCAGTGCATGCCCACGCATGCTGCACACGTCAGCCTCATCCTTTTCTTCCAACTCTATTTTCTGTAATTTTTCCATAAAAATTTCGCAAAATTCATCGCTAAATCCCATTTTCATTCCAAAACTCAATCAATTAAACTCTGATTTTTCTCCATAATTCAATGAGAAAAACACACAAATGGCTCAAAAAATATGTAATTTGGTTCTGATACCACTTGATAGAAAATCAACTTAACCAAAATCAACCTTAGGATCTAATACATGAAATTTAGATGACAAAACATGTTTAATAGAGATAGAAGATATAGAAAAAAAACTGATTTCGCCGAATCTATCGTAGCAAGAATGATCCGAATAAATTTGCACTAAGAACTCTTCTCATTTTCTGACTCGGAATGATGAAATTCTAAAATCTTATTCATTTTTTTTATCTCTATACAACTTTATATAGGGGTGTAAGTCAATTACAAGAGAGATCTAGCTCATATAATATGATAATTATGAGCCGTCCAATAACCTCATATTATTATCTGGTCCATATTAATTATTCACACTAAATTCATTAATGAAGTCTTACCTAAATAAAGAATTGATCAAATTTTTAAGACCTTTTATTTTATTATATATCTTTATTTTTCAATTAATAAGTCTACCACCACCATTAGATATTAAATATATCTAACATTATCTTATCTTATAGGTTTGAATAGGAAAAGGGAAGAGGAGAAGGGAAAAAAGGGCTGATATATTATCTTCGAAAATTTCTTGGCTACCTCTAATTCATAGATTCACTTATTAAGCGGGTAAATATTATGTTATTATAAAAAAAAATTAACTTTTTTTTTATAAATATAAAAAATGTTTTTGATATAGAAAAATCCTATTGACTTGGTGCATATGAAAAGGGATTTTCTCTTATGCCACGACTATCAAGAGTTTTTGGGATGGTTAAACCTCGAATATTTATACCTATCCAGTGATGAAATTAATCCTTATGGCCTATGGGTGTGAAACTTTGCTCTTCTTAATACATAAAGCTTGAGCTTACCTTGTGTATGATGATAAATTCATTTTTTTTTTCTCCTTTCTCTTATTCTCACTGAAAAATACATGTCTACATTTGCGACGAACTAAATCAATTGCGGTTTTAACATTTGTTTTATCCATTATTTATATTCTCCCAATTAATTAACTGAATACTCATTCATATTTTTTTCTCGTAATTATTAGATATTGGACTCGTCATTAATCAATATTTGATTTTTATATAATTTTTTTATTAATTTGTTTTATCTTTTTTATAATATTAATTAACTATTAATGTCACTAATATTTGGAATAAAATGCATATTTTTCTTAAATTTAATAGTTAATATATTACTCTTCGTATTTTAACTAACAATGTAACTTTATTCATAATAATATAATATTTTATTTATAGTGAATTATATAATATTATAGTATTTTATTCATAATAAATTATAGAAATGCATATTCATAGTAAATAATCAACACTTGGTTTTTTATATAATTTTTTTAATTTATTTCGTATAATTATGATATTTTATCCATAGTGAATTATAGGAATACATATTTATTCTCAAATTCTATCAAATTACTAATTTGTCCATTATTAAGAGTCATATATAAAATAGAGGTAGTATATATTTTAATATCATTTTACTTGTGCTTATATAAAAATTACTAATTTGTCCATTATTAAGAGTCATATATAAAATAGAAATAGTAAGTATTTTACGGTCATTTTACTTGTCCCTCCAAATTACTATTTTGTTTATTATTAAGAGTTATATATAAAATAGAAGTATTATGCTCTATGGTCATTTTGCTTGTCCTCTATTCCCAATTATCTACGTGCGATACATGTGGTTTTTAATAATTAAATTCATTATTATTAAATAAATAATAATAATAATCTTGTTCAGTAAGCTAATTTTAGTTAATTTTAATTATAATGTAATTGAGTCACAAAAAATTTAAATACTAATAGTTGTTAATTATGTTTAATTCTTTTTGAAAATTAATTATATTTAATTCTTATATCATATTATATATAAAAAAACTATGTTAAATTATCTGACTTATTAATTATTTTACCATTATGGTTGTTAATTTATTTACTATATACAAATTATCTTGTTCATTATTTTTTTTATTATGCATTCAATATTTTTTTTGAAAGCATTTTCTTGTTAATATTAATTATCTGTTTTTTATATATTAAATATAATTATCTAGTCCTAATAGAATTGAACTTCTAATTAATAAATTATTAATACTATTCACTAATAAATTAAATTATTAAATAATAAAATTAATTCAATTAATTAATACAATTATGTTGATTTTTTGGTAAATTTATCCGTTCTACTCTATTTCCACTTTTATATATAATGATATATTAAATAATGAGACTTTGTTTAGCTCAACACTTGTTCTAGTGATGTCTTATTATAGGTCTTGCTGTGAAAAGATATGTTTTGGGGCGAAAGACATTTTTTTTTTTTTTTTTCTCTAGGACTTGGAAGGCAAATGCATTTAAGTACTCGCCAATTTTTAGCTTGTTTGTATGCAAGTAATTAATCATTTGCAAATTCTCCTTCTCAGAATTATTTACATACATGAAGTTTGAAAATTAATTGCATCATATATGTGTTTGACACATGATCATAACTCAAGCTAAAATTTTCTATTTTACTGATGAGAATATTTATATCTATTTTATTTATGATTTTTTTTTTCCTTTTCCATTCTTTATAATCATAAGCATGCAGTAGTAGTCAGTTATATAATATGAAACATTGTCAAAGGGGACAATCCATGATCGAGAAAACCCTAGGCAATTCATGGAAGTCATGAATTTGACAATTCCACCGCCCCTTGTGCCGATGTGTCCCCAGCATTACAAGACATCTGCCATCTAATAGAAAAGGAGATTGGTACCCATGAGCTCTTGAAAGGAAATAAAGATAACCTAAAAAAAATGATTTTGTTGCAAAAGTAAATGAATGGGGAAAAAGGAGGAGAAATAATTCACGCAAAGGATGAGTATAATGTGATTACCCCTTTGAAAAGTATTCTATCAACATCATCCAAAATTTCAAGAGAGCTTTCTATTTTTTCTATTTTTAAACTTATGACAATATGACTGTTTTTATTCACAACTACAAAATATTCACTGGTTCTTGAAAAAAAAAAATCCTTTTAAATCAAATACATTAAAACAATTCAAGATTATTATAGCTTGATTTTATATTTAATATTGTATGCTGAATTTTACAGCTAAAGCAAAAAAAAAAAAAACATTTTTAGAATAAAATGGATAAACTTGGCCGCAAAGATAAAATTTTGTAATAATTAAATCTTGAAATTAATTTTGAGACAATAAATCATCGCAAAAAGGTAAGGAAGACCAACTGATGAATATTGAATTAGTTAATTTTCTAGTCAAAATACTATTTATTTTTCTTTTCCAACGTACAAAATAGAAATTAATTAGGTGTTATAGAAAGAGTAACGACAACACATATTTCCATGGATTTAGAACAGGAAAAAAAAAAGGCATATTTCCATGAAAGAAAAGAAAAAACATAGTAATGGAAACATAATCAAAATTAAATAGGAAAGAGAACATGGATTGAATCTTGGATTTCTTGGAAAATTGTGAAATTAAAAAGCTTGAACCCAGACTGACCAATTAAAATTAGGCTGTGAATGTGGGAAAGTTTAATGCTTCAGAATCTAAATGCATGAATAGTGATACATTAAACTTTCTGTTTTAAACATTTAATGGTTGATTTTTGTGGATTTTATCACAAATTGTCATCTTCGGAAATTGTATATAAAGAACACACTTGAGAATTGACACCCACATCACCCATCAGCATCTCCTTTTTATATATTCCATTCCATGCCTCTCTCCTACGCACTCTTCCCCCTCCACAGCCTCACCCTCCATTTTTCTCTGTTCTACATTTTCTTTGCTCTGATTTTTTACTGTTAATTCTTTTATCTTTAATGGGTTTTAATTTTCTTCTCATATAGTTGTGCATGGAAGCAAGTGAAATACCATTGGAATTGAATTCTGTTTTGGGCTTAGTTCACTTTGAGATCATGACAGCTTCTTCTTCTGATAATCCTCTGTTCTGGGCTTAGTTCACTTTGAGATGATGACAGCTTCTTCCGATAATCCTCTGTTCCGTTGTGTTGTCACTCTTTACACTTTGATTCTCATCTTCTATCCTCATGCTCTTAGAATATTTCTCTCCCCAGTTTTGATCCTCACTGCACTCCTCTTCCTCCTCCGCCTCGGCGCCGGCCAGAGGCGTCGGACTCCAAACACGAAAGAAAACGGGATCAAAGACAGCAAAGAAAGCAATAAAACCAAGAGAGTTTTCGATGCGGCGGAAAACGTAGACAAATGGGTTTTATCCCAATCCCAAATGGGTTTTCACTCGTATCCTCAAAAACAGCACTTTGAAGATTCGTTTGTCGAATGGAATGTGAGGGCACCATTGGAAGTGATATACGAAGCGTATGAAGGAGAAGAAGATGATCCGGATTATGACCCGACTCAGATGTCGCCTAATTTGGAGAGGTATCCGTCTTTGTCAATGTATTATCCGGACGCGGATTCGGATTCCTCCTCTGACGGCGGGTTTCTGATGACCGGAGGATGGGACTCGCAGGAGAGCGGTTGCTTTAAATGGGAAGAGGAAGATAGAGAGGAATTGATTGAGATAGCTCTCCATAGCAACGACAAGAATCATTCGGTTTCGGGTTTACACTTCGAAGAAGATAATTTGATAGAAATTGACTTAGCTCCCTCAAGACCCCGTTCATAGCTTTATTTGCGGTCAAGAAATATGTCAATATATATATTATTTTATAGTTTAAGTTAATTTAATTAATTTAAATTAACTAAATGTAATTAGAAAGCGTCATGTGTTTAAAAAAATGATCTTATAAGAATGTGGGTGTGTGTTTACAAACGTTGGATGAGCATGTAATTCTATTCATCCAACCATGGAAAAAACATGCACAAATTCTTTTCATTAATTAGCTGAAGTATTCAATCGAATTTATGGTTTATCATTTATTATGTGTAATGAGGAGTAAATATATAATTAGTTTGATTGGGTTCGAAGCCGTGATCCATAACAATGGAGGACATTTTGTTGCTGGCTTCTCTAAGGTAATCTCTGCTTGCATTCTTCCATATGCTATTGATTGAGGCTTTATGTCTTGGAGAGGTTTTCTTATGGCTCAGCCGTACTTCAATAATGGTGTTGGAGATTGATGTGAAAATTGTTGTGATCTCATCAGGTTCTATCTGAATTTTGGATTGTTGTTATTTGCTTTCAACTCACGTCAATTTTTCATGGTCGTAAAAACTGGATCGGCTTAACTGAAAATCGGTTCTTACGCGTTCCCGTTTTTACTTTCAAAATTAGAAAAAAGTAATCCGGCGGAAAAACCAGCTATCCGATTGGTTCAACTGAAAAAATCAGTTTTATCGGTTTTTTCGATTTTTTGTAAAAAATTTAATTATTAAATTTGGTTCAATTTAGCCAATTTAACCTGTTCAACAAAAAAAATTGACTTCAAAAATAGATTGGTTAACTATAAACTAATTAAATTGGTTAAAATAAACATAATTTTAAACAATTAACCCACTATTATTTATAAAATGATATGTTATCTTCATTCTTACTTTTTTCTATGTGAGATTGTTTACCTATTTTTACATTTTTTTCTTACTTTTTTTTTATATTACTTTTCTTTTACAATTTGAAAATTTTGGCTGATTGTATTTTTAAGTTATAAATTACTTTTACATTTAATAATTAATTAAATATTTAGTTATACAAATATATGAAATATGATTTTTAAAAAAAGTAAAAAAAAGAATATTAAATATGTTATATTATTCTTGTACACTAGAAAAGATCTATAACAACTTATTTTCTATTTTTATTATGTATGAAACATATTATGTTTTATTATATATAAGACATGTTATATTTTATGAAAATACTACATAGTCTGGTTTGATCCCGGTTTGACCTTTAACCAGTGACTAGCTAGCTTTTTTAGTTCATTTACCGGACCGCTTTTTATAACCTTGCAATTTTTTATTGATTTTATTAAAAGAGAAATAAATATGTAACCTTGTTATTTAGCTAGAGCTGCTAATTCTTATACTTCACCTTCTTTAATTCATGATGTAATATTTTTGAATTAATGATATACCATTTTACTTAAAAGAAAATAATATGAGTTAATAACATATATATAATTCTGATGAGTTATAAAATTTAGTTGGAATGATTGGATGATTTCTTAATTCTTAACCTTAATGCTTTAAAAAAAAA